>JAHBCN010014045.1:0-23325 GCA_019359885.1 Listronotus oregonensis
CCTTTAAAGGGAAAAAAAATTATTTTATTAGAAAAATTTAAAAAATTAATTTTCGAAATACGTTTTTTGGGAAAAAAATAAACATAAAGTCAAAATTTAAATATACCCTTACATTTTTTTCAGAAACCCCCCAGCAACTCCCCCCCCTTTAATGGATAAAATTTTTATTTTCTTTAATTAAATAGTTGTTAATATCGGCAATACGTTGTTTGGTGTACTGAAAACGAATATAAGTTAAATTTACCCTCCCCCTTTAGATTTTGCATCAAAAACCCCCCAACCCCCCAAAAGGGAAAAAATTTTATTTTTTGGGAAAAATATAAAAAATCTGAGAAGGGTTTTCCAAAAAACAAAATGAAGTTAAAATTTTATCCATCCCCCTTTGATTTTGCGGGGTTGCTGGGGATTGCTAGGTTAAATTCAAGGATTATGGGAAAATTTCCCAAATTTTTCATATTCGTTTTAAGCACCCCAAAAAAACGTATTGTCAGATTTTTTTGGGGGGACTTTTTAAAATTTTAAATAAAATTTTGACCCGTAAAGGGGGGGGCTGGGAGGTTGCGGGGGCAAAATCTAAGGGTGATGGGTAAATTTAACTTCATATTCTTTTTTAACACCCCAAAAAAACGTATTATCAGATATTTATTTTAATTTTCCAATAAAATAATTTTTTGACCTAAGGGTGGTTTCTGGGGGGATGCTGGGGTTCCAAAAAAGGTTAAATTAAGGGGGTAAATTTTAAACTTCATATTCTTTTTTTTCAACATAAAAAAACGTATTTTCAGATATTTATTATATTTTTCCAAAATAAAAAAAATTTTCCCCCTTCGGGGGTGCGGGGGGGTTGCTGGGGAAAAATTCAAGGTGATGGGAAAATTCTCCCGGATTTTTTTTTAGCCCCCAAAAACATCCCGGGAAGGTACTTGAATATCGGGGTTCAGAATTTTTTATTTTAGTGTATGTGTTGTTTTATTTAAAATTTATCTGATAAAAATTTTTAAAAAATAAAAAAAAAAACCAAAAAAAATTTTTTTGGCCTTTTTTCTTTGTAAAAAAAGGGAAGGTTTTGTGTTTCATCTAGAGCCGATAGAAAATTTAAACCCAAATGCTTTTATTTTAAATTACGTAAGATTTTTTGGGAAACTACGTGGGCCTTTTTGGGATGCATGTAAAGGGTTTTCGAAAAAAAATGATATGATTTTGTAATGATGTAGTAACCATGGTAATAAAGTTATACCTGTCACTAGTTGTCATATATGTTCAGTATACTCTAACAATTTATTATGGCTTAATATTTCGCTACAAGAACGTCTGGTTATTGCCCAAAAAAATTTTACAAAAATGGTCGTTTTTTTGTAAACATTTTTCGCGCACTTCGCGGAAACTTTGGTCAAAATTTGTGCTTGAATTCGCCCAACGTTGAGAAATTTGAAAGAAATTTTTACCTTGGATGAAAAAACCCAGAAAGACGCCGAAATGCCAGAACTGTTGAGAATGCTGCTGCTGTAAGTAGTGATAAATCAGGTATTCACGCCCACCGCCACCGGTGGAACTTATTTATCTTAAAATCTCTGACGTAATTAAATATTTAGGAATTTTTGTGTGACTCGTTATTTAGGGCGTGGTCAATACTATCTGTCAAATGTCACCTGTCAAATGTCATCTGTCACCTGTCATATGTCAAAAATCACGTGATTTTTAAAAAAATGGCCGTTAAGCGTGGGATACTTATGCTAAGACCTAAAATTGATTTGCGCAAACGGGGGTTTCTAAGTCATACCATTCGGGCGCTATCGACTAAAATCGTTTTTTAAACCCCTTTGATGATGAGTCAAAGGGGCGGGGTTTTAAAATTTTTTAAAAATTAGCGAAACGTTATACCTATCGAATAGCGAAAACTGCATGGGGCCATCTTTAGTCATAAAGGCGCTACAGCTGTTTAAAAATCGTCGAAATTAAACAATAAGCGATTAGACGGTAACCCTAAAGTAAATTGATCATTGCGGTCTTGCTAATACGCCTAAAGAATAAACTTAACCAAAGAATAGCTTGTTAACGCCAATAATTTCAAGGCCAAACTTGTCACTTGTCAAACGTCAAATGTCAAACCTAATGATAAATGAGGCCCCACGCTTAAGCACAAGGCCTGGGCTTAGGGCGGGTGTAGAACCTTATAATTATATATTAATCTTGCAATTTTTGAATATTAAATAATAAAAACACATTGTATATAATAAATTAATTTATTTAAAACAACATTGTACATTGATTTTTAGCAATCTTATACACAAGTTTAGTTAGTAATAACCATAAGCTGCAGCAATAAAAATAATTAAATTGTTATAAATTTCATCTGGCCGGGCGGTAACTGCTGGAACCTCTGCTGCAGTGGTTACGTTGGCGCATGGCTCGGCGGAACTTGACTTTTTAATGTTTTCCATTCCGTTTCTCCGAAAGTATGGTCCCTATAGTGGAATTTGACCTTGTATCGGGAAATGATTGAGGCTGGACGCTGGCACAAGTGCCTTTAAAAACGCCAACATGGTGCCTATCGTTTGTCTCATATTGAAGTAAAAGCCAATTTCCATCGTATACAGGGTGAATCGAAAATAGTCTACATTTAATTTGCTACCAACATTTACATAAAATTACAATACTACATTCTACTAACAATACTTAACCTAAAATTACAATTATGTATCTATGTACCAAACCTATAAAATAGGATATTTATTACAGATACTTTAGAATGTGATTTTAGTTAATCCCCCAAAATGTAATTTTTATCATCAAATTTAACTCTTGCTGCAGTAAATCGCTTGGTACTTTGTTGTATTCTTTTTGCGTTATTAAAAGTTTTTACAGGTGAGTCAATACACATATTCAATTATACCATTCTTAATAGGGAAAACATATAATAATCAAATTTTTAAAACCATTTATATAAAGATGCCTTAATGAACCTTTTCTGCAAGTCAACATTATATTCATGTAACCATACAAAGTCTTTTCAGAAATATCTTTCAAATCTGTTTTCTCTTTTTAAGTTTTTTTAAGGATGATAGGGACTTGTTAAATTATTATCCGAATTTGTCGAGAGTCATCGTGCTAATGATACTGTGTTACTATGTCTAATCAGTTTATTCAATGATACCAGCTTCTCTTTAACTCTTCAAGAATACTTATAATCTCGTTTTCATGAGAGTTATTACCAGCTACCTTACTTGTCATTAACAATTTTAATCTATCCACAAGCTCATTTGGATCATCCCAGTAAACGCAGTCAATTTTATTATTGAAAATGTTTTGTAATTAGGTAAGAAACCAGACTGACTATCGATTGGTAAGTCATAACCCTAAGGCTGTTGTGCACGTGTAATCTTCGTGTTGCTTTTGTCACGTTCTCTCTGCTTTCTTTTGCATTTTCTCCTTATACGTTCAAGTAATGGTTTAATTGTTAGCATATATTTAATACCTCTATTTCCAGCAGGTTGTTGTTTTCATTGAAATTTCTCTGTTTGCATTTGTTAGCAAATAATTTTTTTGTGAATGCTCTCGCTCATCTAGTGCGGTCAATTTGTTTTTAATGGATTGGTTCAAATAAAAAGTTCATATAGTCCAGAGTTCCAGTAAATTTTTCTCCTTTAATATAAATATACGGTCCGTTAAATTCAAGCCGAGAATCACCAAAAGTACGAGATCGGTGGTTAAACCATGTTTTAAATATGTGCGATCGTACTGGTTTTCCGTATCACATAAATCCTTTCACATATTCTTCGGTAGCGGATCATACTGATCTAGATATTCCCTAAAGGATTATTCAGCAATACTATCCATTTGAACAAGATTAAATTGAGGATCGACTTCTAAACTCGTCGTCAAAGTAACTTTCTTCAGGTTATGTTCATACATAGTTCTGTTTTTGTGCTTCCTGCCATCGTTTATACAGCCTGAGCCATTGGTGAACTGCCTTCGTGTCTGGCATCAATTGGATTATCGTTATATTCTTCCTTTTCTTGAGCAGCTAGCTCGTCATGTTTTTTGAACAGGCAAGTAAAATTAAGTGGAAATTCGTGGTTTTATTACTGTCGGAGAAAGCCACTTTGCCGTCTTTTACAGACTTGGGGTGTAAATGGTAGATTGTTTACCATACTGCATCGACTCGATATTAGTTTGCTTTCGTCTATACGTATTCTTCAATGTAACAGCATTTTCATAACGGCCAGCTTTAAGAGAATCATAAAGTCTTTTTACATTGAGCGAATAATTGTCAGGGGAGTTGAAGAATAATTGGATCTGCTTGCAAACTGCTTCTTTTCTGGTCGCTGATCACCGGAGTTCTAATATTCTTCAAATTAAACTGGCTTGCTCACCCAATTCCCTCTCTTTAACCAATATTTTTTCGAATACTTTGGTTACCTCCATTATATCGCGGAACTCATGTTTTAAATTATCAAGGTATATGTTTTAATAAAATATCCCTATTGTTTTCAGCAACAGCCTCACCCTCCTTTATTTCAAATAACGGCACCGTTTTTAAATAACAGCACTGTATTTCCAAATAACAGCACTTTATTTCCAAATACCAGCACTGTATTTCCAAATAACAGCACTGTATTTTCAAATAACAGCACTGTATTTCCAAATAACAATACTGTTTTTAAAATAACGGCACTGTATTTCCAAATAACAGCACTGTATTTTTGAATAACGGCACTGTATTTCCAAATAACAGCACTGTATTTCCAAATAACAGCACTGTTTTTCCAAATAACAGCACTGTTTTTAAAATAACGGCACTGTATTTCCAAATAACAGCACTGTTTTTAAAATAACGGCACTGTATTTTCAAATAACAGCACTGTTTTTCAAATAACAGCACTGTATTTCCAAATAACGGCACTGTATTTCCAAATATGGCACTTTATTTCCAAATAACAAGGATTCCGGTTTCTCTAGGTAACCTCTTATGCTCTGGCTACGTGTTATCTTAATGACTAGTTAGAGCTCAATGACTGTAAAGTATAAAGCAGCACGTACTTATTACCTTACATTTCTATCTGACACTAAGTATTAATCAAGGTTTTATTCTGGAAGAATGACCATCTACAATAACTGATATACGTCAATTAGAAAGGAACCTGGAGAGAAGAAGATCAATTATCTGGGATTCACCAAGAAAATCAAAGGACTTATTTCAGTTGTATGAGACAACGGGAAGAAGATCAGCTGTGGATTTTCTGTGGCGGAATTCATACATATAGTATATAAGATATATATATATATATATATATATATATATATATATATATATATATATATATATATATATATATATATATATATATATATATATATATATATATATATATATATATATATATATATATATAATAATATTCCGTTGGATTTAGACAAAATTTTACTCTTTTTATGTGTTTATATTGGAATTCTTAAACAGTTTAGCTTCAACTCCTCAGTGATTTTTTGGGCCACCCTATAGGCCTGCACAAAAATGTCCCATTTAAAAGATGTTCCTATTGACCTAAAGAACAACATACTTAAATTTAAAAAAAAATCGTTCGAGAGCCAGAATCCCATGTTATGTGTGCCATGTCCTTTAAAAACTAACAAAGCCATTATCTAGAGTCTAGAGTAAAAAGGTAAAAATGTTTTATTCATTTTAAAGCATAACTTTATATAAGTTAAGGAAGATACACCAATATTTTTTAAAATATTTTTTCGGATATCTTTAAAAGTATTGGATTTTTCCAAATTTCTTAATGATATATTTTTGTACATTTATTCGTGCTCTTTTATTACCGATATATTAGGCCTTACATTTTTAACAATTTAAATGAAACATTATTTTACATTTTACTAAAATGTGTAATTAAAGACATCCTGTCGGTAGAAGTGAATTTACACGATATTCTTTAGCAATAATGTACCTACGCCAAATATTTTTTTCTTTTCTGATTGTTCTTAAAATCTTAAATTTAAGACATTCTTAAAATATTCACTTCAATCCCTATAAATTTATTTCCTAATTTACATAATGCCAAAAACCTTTAAATTGTGCTTTTTTAACTACAAAAACCTTTTATTTGGTGTTTTCGAATCTTCTCTAAAGTGATATCGATTGAAAATGCTTTTAGCTCTTTTAAAATTTTAAGCCGGATAATGCTGAATAAATTGGCTGCTCTATAGCATTAAAATACCACGTTGTTATTGACCTTTTGTTAATTTCAATGTCCAATTGCACTGGCTTTTAATAATTGATAGTATAGTTTTTGTGATAAATCAAACTAACGAATAGCATACAATCATTAATTTATTAAAAAAAGGCTCTCTTATAGGATATTAGAGTAAAGACCACAGTAATATTGGCAAATAATGACTTCGTTTTAATTAAATAACTTTTGGAAGTAATGAGTATAAAAAAGTTTTTAGAGTGAAATTTTTAGATCCGATTCATCAAACAAAGTAATATTATATATGTTCTTCAAAAACAAGACAACAGAGACACAAGAAGTGTTTCGGCCCGATCCAAATTTCCAACGTTTTTATGGCATCACGGGCCCTTAAAGTTAGTTTAAAAATTTAAAATCTATTTGAAAAAATAAACTAGGGAGACTTCTTCCACCTCCCCTAATGCCCAAAACAGGGAGGGGTAAAACCCACCCCCAAAACTCACCTTAGAACCTATTTCAAAGAACTAGTTAAAGAACAAAAGCAAACACCCAAAGAATTATTACAATACTTCTCAAGATGCGATGAAAAGGGGGAAATATAAAAACAACGCAAAAAGACAACAAAATAAGGCAACATGCATTAACACACACAAGGCAATGTTCAAATTGGAGAAATTTGCAATAGCAAAGAAAAAGTTCAATTAACATTAGAAAAATCCCGAACTGACACAAGAGAAAGCAGAACAACTTTCCGAAAAATTAACGAAAACCTTTCTTTTCTAGAATGTTACGATTTATTTCACCCTCCGAGTGACAAAAAAATTCCAGGCACAAATACCATAATAAGACATATTAGGAAACCACCCAGGACAAACAAGTAAACATGAACACACCATCGTAACAAACACCCCCCTTTTCGGGAACTACCCTTTCACCCCCTAAATTTCCCAAAAACAAACGCAGACACAAGAAGAAACTGTTAAAAATTTTGACGACAGCCCCGACCCGACCAAGAACAAACTCAAAAAAAGTCCAAGAAAATCCAAAAAGAGGCCTGAAAAGGAAGAAAATACAAAACAAGAACAGAAGAATTCAACATAAGGAACTTTTAACAACCCGAGATTAAATAACCATACCCATACGAAACCATTCCCAAACCCTTTAAAAACAGACCAAAAGAAGAAAAAATTTCACCCCTACCCCAAAAGAAGAATAAAACCAGAAACCCCCAATAAAAATTGGGCAACAAAAACCAAAAACCAAAACAAAAAAGACAAACCAAAAAACCGTTCCATTTAATGAAAAAAAGCCAATAAAAAATCCCAGAAGTGCCCAGAAAAAAATTTAATTTAAAAAAGCCAAAAAAATTTAAAAAAAATTTTCAATCAAAATGCCAAGCTCCCCCAATTTTTAAAAGCCAAAAGATCACGGGCTTAAAAACCAAACAAAACTCACCAAACCCCCCAAATATATGGTTACAAAATGCAATGGAGAGCATAAAGCGAACAGCACAGATTGCCTAATTACATGTTCAAAGTATCCAAGATAGAAGAAAGAAAACCAAATAATAAATTCAAGTACATGCCAGCTCCAGCACCCCAAGGCAACCCGTGGAAAATGGCCAGGGGAAGTGGCTCAACTTACAAAGAGCTGGGACAAACTCCAACCCCACCAATCCAACCCTCGACAGACCAACCCCAACCCATAATGTGGAATATGATCGTGCCTTTTCCCGACTTCTTGGATGGAGACGGCAGACAGAGTACTAGCGGGCATGATGCAAGGAAATTAATATTTTAACTAAAATATTTAGTAAACTTTGTAAAATTTTTAATTTTAAAAATTTTTTTATAATTTTAATTTTTTTAGTAAAAAATTTAAAAATTTTCAAAAAAAAAATAAAAATAAAAAAAAAACTTTTATCTATCTTATTTTACCAATATTAAACCTAAAATTCCCCCTTTAATGCATATTTAAATATGCCCTTTTAAAAATAAATGCATTTTCAAAATTAAATATAAAAAAAGGATAAATAAAACATGTAGCATAATAATTAAAAACCAAGAATAAATGTGTTTGTAAATAAAAGGTATGAAAACACCGGCAAAATTAGCCTGGTTAATACGCTCCTAAATGGTATCTGAATACATCAAGCAGGTTTTTTGAGAAACTTTTTCCTGCCAAAAAACATTATAACGAATAACAACATATAACTTATATAGAAATATTTTCTTCAAGTTAACGCAATAAATAGTATAAGAAAACTTTTATGATCGCTATCGGAGGGTTCTTAACTAGCAATAATCTTGCATCAAAACTATCCAGGGTGACCAACTGCCCGTGCCCTGTACTCTGGCCGCCATCTCCATTCTAAAAAGTCTGAATAAGGCACTTTAGAATGTACATATAATATACATGAATTGTATATAGTAGTTAAGGATGTATTGTAAATTATTTATTAATGAATAAAGCTCTGTTAAATGGCAAAAAATGGAACCCACATTAAACTGTAGTTCCCGTCTGGATAATATTACCCAGACGCTAATGGAAGTAGTTCAGAGGTAGTAATTCTTTATATAACGTCCAAGGTAGCAATACCGCGTTGTCTAAAAGGTACCATGAAATACAATATCTGCATGTTTTGGTGCTTGGACGGCGTTGTCGAAACGGGATGATAAGATGGGTTAAACATCTGAATATCCGGCACCCACGGTACCTAGTACTTAGGCTTTACATAAGCCGTCGTGGGCTCTCATAAAGTTTAATAAACGCACTTTCATACAAATCTATGATTACCTTTCGGTTTAATTTGACATTTTTATTTCATATAAGGTCATGACTACGAGTACATTTAAACAAATTAATAAAAAGTACAAAGGAATATTCTACTCCTCTCGAGTTACAAAAAATATATATATTTTAAACTTCTTGCATTTGTCTACTTATTAACAAGATGGCGTACTACAAGCTTTATTATATGTTTCCTTTTTAATCGCAAAACCAGAAAAACTACACAAAATTCGCGAGAAATTATTCTTACTGGTATTCAGAGCATTATAAAACAGTTTTTAACCATCAGATATCATTAGAAAAATACCTACAATAGTTTAGTGCCACTAAGAACAGATGAAATTGGAAAGACGTTAAAATTTTAGTCGGCAATTTGCAAGAATTGCATATTTTTCATTTAACTTCATGAATCGGCTATACCAAATAATGAAGCAGTACTCTAAACATTTCTTTATACAATTCCAATACAAAAAAAGAAAAAAATTTTAAGGGGTATTACTTGCTATAAGTTTAAACATGAACACATTTTTTTAGGATGGAGAAATTCTTTTTTTGTAACATTTTTTAGCCTCACCTGATGATTCTGCAACAATGACGTGACGTTATAAAAGTTTCATAGCACACTTTAACTAGAAACTAGAAGTACCAAATGTGCAAGTAACCAAAACTAAATTTTCTTGAAAACACGAGACTAAACACCCCGCGTGCAACTTAGTGTACCCAATTAAATTTTAAATTGCAAGGTGGTAGATTAAATTAAATTATAATATAAATAACCGCGTAGCTTTTTTTGCCAAAAAAACTTTTCCTATTCCAGCGGAATTAAGGTAGACGTAATTTTTTTTTGTTATTAACAATTTTCACAAAACATGAAGACCTACTATCCCTCAAAAATTAAATATTCTTTACACTAATTTTACGATACGGTTCTAAAATATTTCAGATTTAAATATGTCGAGCCGGATTTTGAATCTTTTTCGCAAATGCAGAATAAACGAAGGGCTAAAAGCAAAGTTTAAAAATGGATACTAAGTTCTGGCTTCTATTAAAATCAATACTAGCACTTTACCCGGGATTATGGAAAATTGCAAAGTAATTTTAAATTGTATTTTCCTTTCGTATTGAGCGCCTTGCACATATTTTTTTATTGGCTTAAAATAACCCTTTATACTTAAATAACGCTTCTGCCATTTATTTTTGTTTACGAAGTTTTATAACAGAATTACAAGCATTTAAAATTCAAATAAAAGGTGGTCCCGGAGCGGGAAGTTTTGATAATGTTGTTATTCCGTAACTATGCATAGTTGGCTCTGGATTGTTTTTTGAATTTATCTGTCACTGTATGCCATTTAGTAATCATCGAGCAGTGGTCTGGTGAGCAACGTGCATTTGTGATTAGGTCGTACTATAAAAACAATAACTGTGTGGTTGCCGCTCAGCGACATTTCCGACTTTATTTCCAAATTGGTCGATATGGCAGAGTTCCTTTGGCTCATGCTATCAAATTTAAAACAACAGGTTCAGCTGTCAATTTCAAATATAAAGGACCAAAGAAAGTGTACGAACGCCTGAAAACATCGATCGTGTAAGAGTATCTGTGGAACACAGTCCAAAACGTTCTACCCGGAAACGAGACCAAGCGTTAAGAATTTGTAAGTCATCTTTACTTCGAACTTTGCATAAAGACTCAATCTTCATCCATACAAAATTCAAATTGTCCAAGCACTGAAACCAACAGACATCTCAACTCGTTTACGTTTTGCTGAAACCCTGCTTGAGAATGAAATCGATACACACAATTTGTGGATGTCTGACGAGGGGCACTTCCATTTATCCCGCTATACCAACAAACAAAATTGTCGTTTCTGGAGTTCAGAAAATCCACAGGAGCTCAACGAACAACCATAACAGAGCCCAAAAGTAACGGTATGGTGTGCGATGTCTTCAGTGGGAATTATAGGGCACTACTTTTTTGAAGATAAGAATGAGAATGCTGTTTCCATTAACTTTGTGCGTTATACCGGTATGATAAACCGGTTTCTAAGTCATAGCTTGAACAGATTTCCACATAACAATCGAACATGGTTCCAGCAGGATGGTGCTACTTCACACACCACGAGAACGTCATTAAGTTCCTTGCAAAGGTTTTTCCAGACGAGGAGACATTGACTAGCCGCTAAGGCCGCCAGATCTAACGGCTTGCGATTACTTTTTGTGGGGTTACCTAAAGCAAAATGTGGTTATTAATAAACCAAAAACCATTCAGGGGCTTAAAAGAAACTTTATTAAAGAAATTGCTTACATTCCTGTGGATATGTTGCAACGTATTATGGGGAATTTCCATGAAAGAATTCAAGAGTGCATACAGAGAAGGGGAAGACATTTACCCGGTATTATTTTTAAGCAATAAAAATGGCATATTACTAGTTTGTTAATGTTATACTGTATTTTATTTAAATTAAATTGCCTTTAGAATAATAAAGTATTTAAAACTTCCCGCTCCCGGGGACCACGTTGTATAAATCTTTCCAGCGAAAGCGATATCCACGTCACAACGCGCTAACCACACATATTCACAATGCCTGATTGACAGAGGCCACCAGGACAGTTCCAGTATAACATCTTAAATAAGAGCGGAGTGACTAAAATAGCAAGCTGAGTTAATCCGGAAATTGAAAAACTTTTGATTTTTAATCAGTAAATATGTACTATTTTCACTTGTTAATTTAAAAAGTAGAATACTATAATCTGTTCATTTTCGTTTGACAAAGAAAAATTTAAAAAAACGTATTACATTGCACAACGATGAAAAAAAAAACAATATTTGAACTCGGCAACACTTGTGTCGCCTTTTGATCTGATGCCAAACTTAAAGGGCCAGACGTACACTTTTTAATCGTAATGAAGCCTGAGAAAAAAATATTTGGGAAATAGTTCTATAATAGGCAAAGAATAGTATATTACATAACAAGTGTGGTAAGTAGATTTTTACGCACGCAAAGGGGGTTTTTGCAAAGCGAGCCAAAGGCTTTTTTTTGCTTCACTTTAGTGCGCTAAAATTTAATGAGTTATGTATAGTTTATTAAAACCAAAGGCAAAAGGGAAAATTTTAAAAAATTGGGGCAACCGACTATCTTTAATTTTTTGGAATTATTGATTTAGGAATTTGGGGGGTAAAATTGTTAAAATGTTTAAAAAAATTTTTTTAAAATTTTAAAAAAAAATATTTATACTATGGGAAAAGTAACAGTTTTCCACATAGTGGGTTTGAATTCCCTTTTAATAGGTTTGTAATTTTTTCCTTGGGAAAAAAAAATTTTAACAGTTTTTAGTAAGTATTAAAAAATATTCTTCCAAAATATTTTATTTCTTTTTTACCTTTTTTTGTAGTGATTAATATTTATTTTTCATTAAAAACTTTTTAATAACTACGTTTACTTTATGGTGTATTGTTAATACCACATTCTTTTTTTGCTCTACTGCTGGACATAGACCTAAACTAAAGATAATGTAAAATTGTATTTAAATATTTGGTATAATTATTATGAAAGAAGCGAAGCATATTTTAGGAGTTTTATTATAATACATTTTTTGGATTTATATATTGATAAATCCTTTCAGTTTTATTTAAATTTTCAATTGGGGAAATCCATTTATATTACCCTTTCACGCAGAACGCGGGTATCGGGGATTTAAATTCCTTTTACGTAGTGTCACGAAAAAAAAATCACATTGGGTTAAAGCACGAAATTTGGCAGATTGTTTAAAAGCACATTATAAGAGATTTGACCCATTAGCCAGGTTGTAGACCCACCGTTCCCCTTTTTTTTTAAAAGGTGGGGGGGGAATTTTTCCCCAATTTCAAAATTAATTTACCTGGGCATGATTATACTTTTATTATATAAGTTAAGGTAAAATTAAAATATATATTTTTATATATATATATATATATATATATATATATATATATATATATATATATATATATAGTGTAAAAAGTATGATGCTCATGATTTTAATGAGCGATAGAGGAGCTCAAAATAAGTCGAAAAAGCCAAGAACATATGTGTCATAAGTTAATTGTTTTCGAAATATCCCTTTTTTCAAGTTTAAAAAACTTGGCAACACCGCGCCTGTTTCGTCGAAGCGGCGGGGGGGTCTCCTTCGAACGTTGTTGTTTTTTTTTTGCACTGTTTACATTTTTTTTTAAGGAGATGTTCATTCATTTACATACAAATAAAAAAAATTACTTCCTGCAACTTATTTTAATATTAAATTTAAGTAAAAAACCCCCCAATTTTTTTGGGTTTTTTTTATTTGTAATTAAAAAATAATTGTACTTACCAAAAGAATAAGCTTAATATCCATTTTAAGAACACAATTATTATGCTTTAAAACAGCATTTTTTTTTTTGTTTAAAAGAAAAAGATTTCTCGGTCGCACACATTCCGTTTTCATCAGTCTTTAGTAGGTACACTTGCAATACGTTTGTCTTGAATTTAAAACATACCGGCATATTTTTCCCAAATCAAAAACAAAAAAAAAAAAAAAAAAAAAAAAAAAAAAAAAAAAAAAAAAAAAAAAAAAAAAAAAAAAAAAAAAAAAAAAAAAAAAAATGGGAAAAAATTTTTTAATATTAAAAAAAAATTTTTAATTTTTTTTTAAATTTTTTTAATAAAAAATTTTAAAAAACTTTAAAAATTTTTTTATTTTAAAAAAAATTTTAAAAATTTTAATTTTTTTTAAAAATTTTAAATAATTTAAATAAAAAATTAAAAAAATTTAATTTTAAATTTAAAAATAACGTTTTTAAAGTATATTTAAATTTTAAAAAAATTTAATTTTAAATATTATATAATTTTTATTTTTATATATATTAAAATATAATATATTTTTTAATTATATATATATATATATATATATATATATATATTATATATATATATATAAATATATATATATAAAATTATTTTTTTTTAAAAAAACCTTTTTTTTTTTTCTTGCTCTAAATGGTTTACTCAACGGCGGAAAGAGTATCGATAATTGAACTTTATTATGAAAACGGTAGGTGCGCTAATAGTACCGCACAGTTATTTCATGAACTAAATCCAGATAAGCATGTTAACCGGAAATACGTTATTGAACTAGTAGCCAAGTTTAGGAAGACAGGATCGGTGGCAAATCGAAAACGAATCGCTCCTAATCAAATAGTGGGAAACGAAGCAATGCAAATTGCTGTTTTGGGCCATGTCAATATCGATCCTACGCTAAGTACCAAAAAATTTTACCTACAGTTTCTGGTTTTTATGCCGTACGAGCATTTAAAGAATTTTAAAATCCCATAAATTCCACCCGTATAAAATCCATCTTGTGCAAGAATTAAATGAAGATGACTTTGATAGACGTGTAGAATTTTGCGAGATAATTAATTGTTGTTCTTTTATTGTTCTACATTTGTATCTCAGATGAGTGTTCGTTTTTTTTAAACTGGACTGTTAATCGTCATAATTGTCGGTATTGGTCTTATGAAAACCCGCACTCAACATCCTGAGAAATTAAACGTCTGGGCTGGAATTTATGGCGATTGTGTTGTTGGTCTTTTTTTTACCAGGAAATCTAACAGGACAAATGTACTTGCAATTGTACGTAATTGTAAGCATAAGGTTTTTATGTGAACAAAAAGTTAAAAATTTTTAAAACTTGTTTAATGACCCTTATTTCCTAATGCTGTAAAAATACAACTTCCGGTTTTACCGAATGTTTCACAAAAATTATATTTCAAAAATAAACAACTTTAATTATTTAAACGTACAACACTACCTTAAGCCTTAAATTTAATTTTAACACCTGCTTCTCAATCTTTTTTGTTAATAAGATTTAATAATATCCTATCTCTAAACCTAATAGTTTCTAAGATATTATTAGTGGAATCCCTTAAAAAATTAAACATATTTTTAAATTAATCCAAGGTGGCCTAATTCTAAATTTTTAACACTAACCATGGATTAAATGTTCAAAACATTGACCGTTTACTTGTCTACACAAATGACACCGCTCTTTAAATTCCCGGAGTATATTTTCCATTTGCATAGGAATAATAGAGTTAACAGCTCTGGTAACTTTATTTTTAAGATCTTCGATGGTTTGTGGCTTTGTTCTAAACATGTGCTGTTTAATGTGACCCCAAGGGAAAATAAGTTGCTTAGTATCTTAATTTCTTACAAGGTCAGGTACAAGATTTCATTAATATAATCTACCAGAAAAACAGCAACTTCAAGTATTTTTCCAACAGGGTGGCGCCTCTGTGGATTAGGCTAGAATAGCGAACGACCATTTAAACAGGACCTTTTCAAACCTCTGGATAGGTACTAGTGACCCTGTTAGAAGGCCGCAAGTTTACCAGACCTAACCCCATTGAACTTTTTTTTGTTTCTAAAGATGAGAAAAAATAGTATCTTTTAAATTATTGAACGATTTTATGTTAGTGCAATAAAAAAATCTATGATTAGGTATGGGTGAGGGTACGTTTATCAGCAAGTAAATTGAGCCAGCTCCGTTGTGTTGTATTTTCTGCTAAAGGAATCACGTACTCCAAGACTTGTTATACACCGTGGACAATAATATTTTTTTATTAAATTTTTATTTTGTGCCAAAATTCTACTAGTGTTTTTAATAAACGTTACAAATATAACATTAGTTTAGCCTTACAACGTATAAAGTACAATGGCCTTTTTAAATTTTCACCCGAATATAAATTTCGCGATATATTTACCACCTCACAAAGTTTTACACTAAAATGTCGTAATATATTGTAACACAAACCGCAGGAGTAGCAATTTATTGTATCCATTAAGAATTTTCAAAAAAGTTTGTTTCCTGAGGGTTCGCAAGAAAAGAGTGTACTAAAAATATTGCGGAATGTCTATTTACTGTCGTGCAAAATGTAGTACGTAGGAGTTTACAGCTGCATAGAAGCGTTCTTTATTTATGTTAAAAATTATCTTTCACTAAAATAAAATCGTTTTTTTTTCATTAAGAACTTTCTTAAAAAAGGCAGTTTGCTTTGGAATCTGTTATATAGATTGATTAAAAAGTTATACCAAAAACTTTTTAGGTACCTTGGTAATAAATCATTTAGTCGATATTGGCAAAAATAAATTTATAAACGGTATAATAAAAAAAAATCTTAGTAATTCAATTGATTGTAAGAGCTAAACCGCATTATCCGAAAGTTTAAAATTAAAAGATTTAACCATTTCCTCATAATAAAATATATTATTAAATACCGATACGCATTCCTAATTTTTGCCTTTTTTGTTGTTTTTTCTATATAAAAATGTGTGTTCTTTGTTACTATTTTTTTCCAAATTTACATAATTGGTGAAGTTTAATCAACCGGTCCAAATTTTTAAAATAAACCATTTTCAATTAAAATTTAGAAATACTTAAATAACCTTCCAACTGAAATTTTATAAAATTAGTTATTCCATGTAAACAATTTGCATTTATTGAAAATATTATAAGCTGTGTCTGAAAAATAAAATAGGTACCTACAATAAAAATATTAAAAGTTTAATAAATTGTATATTACCTAACTGTTTCCACGGCAAGTCAAATGACACAAAATAGTATCTACATTGTTTAATCAGGTAGAAAAGTGTAACTTTTTTTTGTAAAACTTTTGGTTAGTACCTAGTTGGTTTTAAATCAGGAACAATAAGCTTTTATTTTTCTGAAAAGTAGTTTTTGGGATATAACAATAAAAGACATTTAGAGATACGGACATCTTAAATGATCTTTTTTTTACTATTATACTAATCACGCCAGCGAACTAAAAACAAAAATACATTTTACTAAAAACAATGGTAATATATATTATTACACCTTTTTTTATTTAAAATAATTTAAAAATGCTGTTTGTGAAATTGCATGCTAAATGTAGACATTAAAATTTTTATGCTCCCAAGAGAAATTAAAATAATGCTTTTAGCAAATTGACTCAAAATAATATTAAAACTTTATTTGCCACTTTAAATAATGCTACAACCGGTGCCCTTATGTAGGAGAGAATAGGGTGTACTGTTGGAATATACATATTACAGCGTGGGTCATAAAGCGAATTTGTTACGAGTTTTTAAGACAAATAATATATATTTTAATTTACGCCCATATTGACCTAACCGATAAAATTAAATTATTACTAAGTCTTGCTTATAATACTGCACGGTTAGGCAAATTGTATGAATATATAAATATATATATATATATATATATATATATATATATATATATATATATATATATATATATATATATATATATATATATATATATATATATATATATATATATATATATATATATATATATATATATATATATATATATATATATATATATATATATTAAAGTGTATTAAAAGGATTTCTGGGCAACAAGAAAGATAAAGACTATAAAAGCTTCATAGATGAACTGTAAAAAAACCTATGAATTACTAGGGTATCGCATGTCTCTAAAAATACATTTTTTGCTCTCCCATTTAAATTTTTTTCCGAAAAATTTGGGTGCAGTAAGCGACGATCAAAGAGTGAGGTTTCACCAGGACATGAGGGCGGTGGAAACAAGATACCAGGGACGCTGAAACCCATCTGTGTTGGGCGACTACTTTTGTTTTTTAAAAAGGGATGATACTACAGAACACAAAAGGAAAAAGTGAACGTTTTTTTCACTGTATCATATCTCATGCAATATATTTTTTATTCACATAACAAACAATCCATAATAATGTTTTGCATAGATTTCACATGTTTTATATTAGGGATGTAACGGAGGCCTCCTTAGCGAAGGCGGAGGCGGATGCGGAGGTTAACGGAGGCGGAGTTGAAATTTAAAGTGGAAAAAATAGAAATTCATGATTTATTAAAGTCAAAAATATTTATTTCAAATGGGTACATACCATACATACATGTACATGGTACGCGTTCATAAATAAACTAGTAATCAAAATTAAGAAAAGGCAAATTATATTTTACGAACAACAGCTTGAGCAAAATCCTGACCATTTCACTCGCAAACACGCAGCCGAGCGGCCAGCGTCGCCCAGCGTCGCCCAGCGTCGCCCAGCGTCGCCCAGCGTCGCCCAGCGTCGCCCAGCGTCGCCCAGCGTCGCCCAGCGTCGCCCAGCGTCGCCCAGCGTCGCCCAGCGTCGCCCAGCGTCGCCCAGTGTCGCCCAGCGTCGCCCAGTGTCGCCCAGGGTCGCCCAGCGTCGCCCAGCGTCGCCCAGCGTCGCCCAGCGTCACCCAGCGTCGCTCCTTGCGCATTGTATGTTATCGTAAATAAATCTTCGTTAAAACTCCGCATAAATTTTGCGAAGGCGGATGCGGGGGCGGAGGTTGATTCTTCGCAGAAGTTCCGCAGTAACGGAGGCGGAGGCGAAGTTCCGTTACATCTCTATTTTATATGTTTATAATAAATAAATTTATTAGATTGTAAAAATATGTCGTCTTTTCTTTTTTCTTCTTATAACAAAAAACTGTACTTGTTACAGTAATTAGCTTATCATTTTCGGATTTAGGACTCTAAAATACTTCTAACAAACCTATTTTTATTAATGTTACTTAACAAAAATTTAAATTTTTTGACTTGTGTTATTTATTGTTTTAACTTTTGCTTTGAATTAAACTTTTCGTACCATGCAAGTTTAAAATTAAACTTTTTCGAAAACTGTTAGGCTTATTGAGTTAATCCAAGAATACCTTTTGTATGCACAACTAAGCAGAGAATAAGTACAAAATATAAATAATATTAATACCAAAAAAGTTATGACGAAATAATAGTAGGAAATTAAAAAAAAATACTCTAAGGTACGCCAGTGGTCCATATTAGTTTTTATCATGTGTATATATATATATATATATATATATATATATATATATATATATATATATATATATATATATATATATATATATATATATATATATATATATATATATATATATATATATATATATATATACATTCAACATTTTTGTCTTATTTTTGCCCAAGAAATCACATTTTAAGCCATGCGCAATATTTAAAACACTTGGCATATGTATATCTGTATCTTACACATATTTTTTAGATATGACTTCCTTAGTTTTTACATAAAAGATACAAATATTTTTTTCTTATTATCCATTTTCCTTATATCTTAGTTATCCTTAGTGGGTGGTAAAGAAGCTTTTTTCTAAGACCCGACAGTTATTATATAATTTAATTTCTTCTTCTTTTTTATATTCTTTATCTTATAAAGAATTGAATTTTTTAAAGTAATATAATCCCTTTCGTCCAGTAAGGTGTGATCATAAGAGGTCTATCCAATATGTGGGCCTGTCTTGATATACTTTTTTTTTTAAATAAAAATAAAATAAATTTTAAAACATTACCAAAGGTTAAAGGTTTTCCTTGGTTGCCCAGATTGCGGCTTGGTTATTAAAATCCCACTTCTTCAGCTCAGAGAATACATGCTACCAAACACCATCTGATCTATAATTTAGCTGACTTAGTTTTTTTTTCTGATCCCTATAAAATAACTAATGCTAACATCAGTGCAAAGAAAACAATACAATTAAACAACCCAGAGGTCCAAAGTTTTATAAAAATTGAACTTTCATCTGGCGCAAATTGCAGTAAATTCTTTTGATCCTTTGCCAAAAATACAAGTCAAAACGTCTATTCTATACTAAATATTTAACCCCATACTTTTAAAGATGACCCCATTTCTATCTCTAAATTAACGCCGAACTGTCCGCTGCAAATTTATACGTTGATTATTTTACTCTTTATCCTGTTGTTAATGTGCATATTCCAGCAGATGCTTCTTTTATCCCTAAAATGTCCGAAATCCTTTTACAGGTTCAATAGATCAAGCGCATCCTCCATTTTCTCAATACCAAGAAATCTGAAAGGCTAGATGATAAACAATTGACTAAAAAAATTGCTCCTGAACCCTTTCATTCAAACTAGTATGTTTTGGATTTCCTATGACAAAAGCATTTTCCGAAAAGCTGGAAAGCTACACATGTGCAACCTTTCCCCTTAAGTGGATCCAAAACTTTTTCTTCTATTTAAAGACCTATATCTTTTTTCTCAATATATGCAAGATATGGAAAAATAAAAAAAACAAAGCTAAAAATAATTTTAATTTAAGCTAAAAAAAACAGAATCAAACACATTTGTTTTAAATTTAAGAAAAAGGCTGTTTTTGTTTAAATCTAAAAACTACATTTGCATAGATCTCTTTACTAAGAGGGGTTAAAATTGCTTTTTTAAAAACATTTTAAAGCCAAAAGAGACAAGTACTAAAATTTAATTTAATAAAGATTCATTATAATTTGTCCTTATATCGCTTGACATCGATTAAGGCGGAAAGAGCTAAATACCAGATAAATTTTCAAATAATAAATCATTTCCCTTTTGCGTGCCTTGTCTAATAGGGTTGAAAATGTGTTGGTATATTCGTTAATACTAATGTTTACTTAGGCATTTACAACTTTATTACATTAAAACGCAATTAACTTTGTAATTTACGCTAATGGGGAGATTTTGAATGCCTTATTTTATCAAATCGTTATCCTTATCAATTATGACCAAACATTTGGTAAATAGTTTTAATTTTTTCATATCTTTAAAACAGTGACTAATTTGCCACCAAAACATTAATAGCTTTTTTAATTGTTTATATAAAAATTAAAAAAAAACTTATAAGCTTTATATTAGAAAGTTCTGCCAGCCACTTAATAGCTTTCGCCCACTGGCCTTCATATGGACCAGTAAAGGGTATCAAATGCGCAGTTCAAAAGTTAGATTTTATGGGCGAAAAAATGTGCCCGTGCGCTGTCGCGGTAGTCATCACTTAGGGTCTTATATCATGCGCAGAACGGACTGGCAGATCGATTTGATTTACACATTTGTCGCCGGCCAGTTCCGTACTTTGTCAATTTGACAATATTATGCTAATAATTCGCCTTGTTTGGAATTTGATCGCTTGTGTGAGATTTTTTTAGTTTTTGGACTGACTTATTTAGTAATTTTTAATAGAATTTCTATATAATTATAGATTCTAAACAAGTTTTCCTGTTTTATTGACTTTTTTGTGTTTTATTAGACTAAAGTGGTTGTGTATTTTTTATAAAAAAAAAAAAGGGGGTTTTTTTTTGATATTTTTTTAAATTTTTTAAAAGTATTAACATATGAAATCTGGTTAATATTTTATTTTGTATATTTATGTCAAAAAAAACCAGGAAAATTTTTTTTAAAGGGTTTTTTTTTAACCAAATTAATTTATCTAAAAAAATAGTTTTAAAACCATTACTTATGTTAAATAAATGTACTCCGTTAGTCTTAAGTTTTAATTTCCTTGTTTAGGTCAGAATTACTAATGTTCCGCATAGTTCGTTTCAAGAAACAACTTTGCATAGGACGTGTTAATAAGTCACGTGGTTTATTCTGTCATATACAAGAACTTATAGTAATTCGGAGCTTACTAAAATCTGTTCATTTTTGTTTGAGAATGACACTTAAACAAAATATATATTACACTGGTTAAAAAAAACAACGGATACCGGTTTTTTGAACTAATGAAATAATTGATTGATTTGATTAGGTGTTGTTTTCAAACGAAAATGAACATATTATCCATTGTCAGCTCCTTAAATTTTTTTGTTCTTCTAAGGGCCGAGTGATGATCGCGTTGTTAAATGTAGCAATGGACTTAGCAATTTGTAAAAAATAACAACGGTTTAGAATGTTTAACAAAACGTCATTGTCAGTGTTATTCTTGTTTTTTAGTAGGCAACCTGTAAAAATATGACATTTTATTAAATATTCAAAAATTTTGGGTTAACTTTTAAAAAAATGCAAGTCCATTCTAAACAACAACGCGATCATCATTTGACCATATATGTTACAGCTATGGAAATCATACAATCAAAAAAAAAAATGTATTGAATTAATAAAAAAGTCAGTAACCATGGTTACAACAAAAAACCCGTTTTCCCCCCTTGGAGCATATACCTACTGAGGCACCCTTGTTTTTTTGGGGAAAGGGAAATTTGTGAAAAAAAGAAAAAAAGGGCTATAACCTTTCTTTTCCTCCAACGTGCTGATTGGTCGGTCTCTTCGCGTCGATCAATGGGCCCCCTTGGGAAAGTCACAAAAGGTTATACTATGATTATTTTTTCTCGCACTAAATAAAAGGGTTTTCCTGTAATAAATATATGCTCGTTTTGTAAAAATACGTTTTACATGTATACAATATATATTGTTTTAATGAATTTTTGGTTGCCTGAAGGTTTATATACCGGGTTTAGTCAAAATGATGTTTTTAGTCGTAAGTTGAAAATACCATGTGGAAAAAACACGTCCAACAACCTTGTTCAAATATGATTTACGATAAAGCTGGATGTGTTCCGAGCATATTGTTTTTTAAATCATCTGGCCAACTCATTACTTTTACGAGCTATAAATTTTTAAATAAAAAGCTGCATTTTAAAACATTTTTTATTTCAAACATTCAAAAAATCAAATTAAAGGTTACTAACGGGTGTTTCCTCCTTTTGCCCCAATGACAGCCTGTATTTTTCGTAACATCGAATCAATTAGATTGATTTTTTTTCTTGATGAATAGCTATATATTCTTTATTTTATGCTAACCTCAGCTCTGCTAAAGTTGTCTTCTTAATGAGATGGTAACGAACGATTATTTTTAATTTATCTTAAAAATGCTCAATTGAGTTAAGGTCTGGCCATTTCAACCTCCGAATTGCAACTTCGTCCAAAAACTCATTTACTACATGCGCAACATTTGGTCTGGCGTTGCTTTGCATAAGTGTAAACTCTTCTCCAATAAAAGGGGGAAATGAAATGACGGGTTCCTGTAGAATATTTTTTTAAAATATCTGTGGGGGAAATTTGGGGTCCATTTTCCACAATTATTACATTTGTGCTCCTTTATACAAATTCCAGCCCCAGATCATCACCCGATCTGCCAGGGAAAAGGGGGCGCTGATTTTGTACAGTCGGCAAACTGTTTATTACGTTTTTGGTAAACCCATTTTCGCCCATCTGGTGTTCAAACAAATTTGATTCCCCCATGGGAAAAACGTTTCATCACTCTTGTTCGGCCCCAAATTTAAAATACTGCCTTTAAATCTTAAACGATTTTGACAATGGGAAAAGGGTAATTGTTTTTCCCTTTTAAACCTCTTCTTTGGTTTTCTTTATTAACTTTTTTTCCCCGTCCCCTTTTAGGTCATGTCTTAGTGAACAGGCAAACTCTTTTCCCCCAATGTTTTAA
>JAHBCN010014046.1:0-23521 GCA_019359885.1 Listronotus oregonensis
GTTGTACTTAGGCATCAGTCTTTGTGGACTGTCTTAGGATAAAAAAGACAAGAAGCAATAGGACAAAGAGTTGAAGAATGAAGGGTAATAGTTATTGTCATATTTAAAAAATTGTTAGGAGAAAAAATAAAATTAATAAATTTTTAAATACGCTGATTCGAATCCCCACCTGTGTGTCCATTTTGTCACTTATTTTTAACTGTAAACTAGGCTTTAAAATAAATAAATAGTTGTCTTAACCCGATAAAATAGTTTTCCATTCGATTTTGTTGCAGTCCTGAAACGTATCCCAAATTATTGCGACACCTTGTATACGTCTATTTTTATTGGTATTAATTTTAAAATTAAATTCTTGATAAAAAAATAAGCGTGCCATTAATTTTTTGTGAGCATTTATTGACTTTATTGCTGTTATTACTTACGCGATAATTTGATTTAAAGGTTACAATGTTCATCGACTGTTGGGGTCGCCGTGATTATATTTGTTTATTGGTTTCCAAAGGTTGGTTTAGAGAGAAAATTAGCAATAAAGTAGTATTTAAATAACACCTATTTATTAAGGCTTGTCCGCTTGTACTTTATACAAAAACATTAATCAATTTACAGATTTAATTGACGTTTAGGATAATAGGGGAGATAATGAAATATGCTTACGATGGCTTTATTTTAAAATTGATTAACACCAAACATATTTTTAAAATAAAGTCATGGAACGCTATTTCTTTTGAAAGCCAACCATATTTCTAAATGAATTTAAATTAATTTTTAATTGAATTTAAAAAAACACGCTAATCTTTGAATTTCATGCCACTTCTAAAAATAACAAAAAATTAGGGTAGATATTTATTTTAAATATTACACTTCTTGTACTATGGAATATTTTAAAAGATGTTAAGTTTACCAAGTTAATTCAAAGATAAAGAACTAAGCAGTTAATCTGTAACGTGTTTTAAATAAAAAATAAAGTTAATACCAAAAAACTTTTAATAAAGAAATGGTAAAAACTAATAATAAAATTGTTCGAAGCTACGCCACTAGTAAGAAAAGCTTATCATCGGAAGGAGCATTTTGGTAAATATTTTAACTCTACGAAGTTTTATTTAAATTAAAAAACCCAATTTAATAATGAAAAAAAAAATTTTTTTATGTCATGTGTGTTAAAAGTGGGACCGTTTTGAAGCTATGTTGTCTTATTTATAGCCAAGGAGTCTTTCATTAGACGACGGCATATGTTCTTTAAATCACCCTGTATACAATATTAACAATTAAAAATTGTATTACAATAAAAACATACCACATTTTCTATATGAAAAAGTTTTTAAGGGCGTAAAAAATGATTAAAAATTAAGGTTTTAAAAGAATTCTTCTTTGTAAAGGTAAGTACAAACCGACCAACAAAATTTTGGCAACACGTTGACGGCTGCGGCCAACATATTTATTGTATACAGCTACTTGTATCTGGAGATATATTTTCGACAGTGTTGCGCGTTGAAACCAAACTCAGTGTTGAATTAAAAATGGAAGAGACTGTTGCTGCTAGTGTTGGTGCTGCTTTTATCATAATAGCTGACCATGCCCAAAAGCGAAAAAGAAGGTGGTGGCAGGGAAAGTTTTTAAGAACTAGGACAAGTTATGTCCCACAATGCGGGAGCAGCTCTCAGCAGTTTAATTAGCTCTACCTAGCTCTTTTGTCCATATCAAGTTTACTATAAAATATAGGGTAATTGTCTCGAAAGTTGCCTCCTCTCCGATTTTGACCAAATTTGGTATACGGGGTTTTTGTGGGGCCCTGATTACGAATCTGAAAAATATTTTTTCGGCATAGTTTTGTTTTCGAGATATTCATCATCAAAGTTGAAAATCAAACTAACCCCATTTTTTTATTATATTCCCCCTTCTTTTTGTACACAATTCTTGATTTTTACACTAAAGTGGCACATAATATTTTATAAGCACCTTTTAAAACCTTGTATTTTTATTTATTTCACACCTTTTTTCCATTAAATTGCGAACTTTCAAGTTCAAAAGCAGCAGCCATATTTGTTTACAAAACCCCTAATGTATACATGGTTGCGGCCATGTTGGGGCGTGTGAAAGTGGAGGTTTGGAATTAAATGGAAAAAAGGTGTAAAATAAATATAAAAACAAGTTTTTAAAACTTGTTTGTGAAATATTGTGTGCCAATTTAGTGTAAAAATCAAGAATTTTGTGCCAAATGAAGGAGGAATAGTGTAACTAAGGTCAGTTTGATTTTCAACTTTGATGATGAAAATCTCGAAAACAAAATGTTGCAAAAAAATATTTTTTTAGATTTGTAATCAGCGCCCCAAAAAACCCCCGTATACCAAATTTGGTCAAAATCGAAGAGGAAGCAACTTTCGAGACATTTACCAAAGGTAGACTCTGAATTACTATAATACTAATAAAATATGAGGAAATAAACAACGTAGTTACTAACATATAAAGTTTCCCAACTGATTCTACGCTACTTGTTGACAAGTTGAAGTTAACAACACCGTAACTGACTGAGCGATGTTTTCCATTTGAGATGGAAAACACGGACACAAGCAACAGTCAACAAATTTCTTTTAAATCTTGCCGCACGATGTTGCCGAGTATCCATCAACTTGTGGCTAGTTGACGGGATACATGTTGACAACACCAATATCAACAGGTTGCCAACGTTTTGTTGGCTGTTTGTACTTACTTAAAACATAAGAAACGTCAAATGTCTCATTATATATATAATATATATATAATATATATATATATATATATATATATATATATATATATATATATATATATATATAAATATATATATATATATATATATATATATATATATATATATATATATATATATATATATATATATATATATATATATATATATATATATATATATATATATATATATATATCCTAGCCGCCTTTCAGACCAAGTTAACGAAGACGACAAATAATTATAAGATTGTCATTTAAATAGTTACGGGTGTTTAACAATTTACATTTTAATATTATAGTTCATAAGACAGCTGAACAGTCCTAAAATGCTGTAGGGGTAATAAAATTAAGCGTTTCTGTGTTTTGCTGGAGAACTTATGATACTTTTTTGCAGGTATTAAAATCTGGACATTGTTATAAGCAAAAATAAACAAAGGAAAGTATTGCCATTGATTAATTGCATTTGTAACTATAATTACTGACTTTTGAACTAACGTAATACATTTTTGGTTCACTTTTTATTCTTAAACGAGTGAACAGATTTTAGTTTTCGGTGGTGATAGGTTACTGTCTTTATCAACTGTTGAGTTCTCAATAATTATATGTGTATATTAATTTCAAAACATTAGCAAAATTATGAACAGAAGTAATTGTTTTAAGAAGACATAAAATATTTGTTGCATTGAGGTTTTGGGTAACTTCTAATGCCCATTAACACCGCGGTTTGGCTATTAAGAAATAAGAGCAAAAAATATAGATAAACGGGTGGCGGAAACCACACGGTCCAACCTGTAAATCTAGAACTAACTTTAAGCACAGACATCAAACGTGCGTTAACTATAAACTGTGTCCAAGGCAAACCTATATTGTCAAACTTATCCCAGCAATATATTTTTAATTGCGTTATGTTCTTAACTACTTAACTTGGCATAGTTTCGTTTAAAAAATATATATTCTGTGCCAGGAATTAAAAATTACTTTAAATGTCAGTTAAACATGTAAGATTCTTGTTAAAAATTGTATTATTTGTTGTAATTAAATAATTTAAAACAGAGTGGTTCTATTTATCTCGCAGAATTCATGTAAATGTACTGATAATTATAATGCAAAATATTTTTACATTTGGCGTCAAAAATTAAAAGATTTATAGTTTATGGTCTCCGTAATATTAATTTTAAGTAGTGCCATATTTTTTACTGTTTTAATAAGTTTGGAAGCGTAAAAAGAGTGTAAAATGCACAACTTTTTTAATAACACATTCATTCCCCCAGAGACTGAAGAGCTGCATCATATCTTTAAAAATTAATCTGAGAGTCGCCCTTCTAACTACAGACTAATATTTGTTTTTAGTTTTTAGCAAGGTACGAAAAAATTAATTTCTACCCAAATTGTAAGGTATTTGGAAAAACACAATAATATAAATACATGAAAAACAGTACCAATTTCTTCATAAAACATTTATTACAGTCATTTGTTTTACATAGATAAAACAAGTCTCTTGAGTTATTTGGCAAATTACAGATCGTTTTTCTTGACACATCTAATGCTTTTGACCAGAATTGGCTTGTGACCCTCCTAAACAAGCTTTCTTTGGCAGTATATCACTCAGATGGTCACTCTCCTAGCTTTCACCAAATTAATGCTAGGTCCCCAGAATCTCAGTACTGGTACCAACTCTATTTCTTCTTGACAACAACAATCTTCTTTCTTCCGCAATAAAGTTCAGTTATTGTTTTGCTGACAATAGTATTCTAGTTTTCAATGTCAGTATCTAATGCTGGTTTGGTAAACGACTCTAGGATAATGCATATATTTCTTTTGCAGTTCCTTTATTTGATATTGTATTGGATGACCAAAATTTATTTATTTTGTTGTATCCAAAACGCAATCATATTCGCAATTGCGAAAAAGTCTGATTATCACTGTTAATTATCAGCGACCAAGTTTTGCAGAACAAAAAACGTTAATAGTCTAAGATCCGGCCGCTTGAATCCGCAAGTATCTATTTTTTTAATTAAAATTTTCATGAATTATACATGATAGTAGAATAAATTGCAGCAGGGTTGTCTGACAAAATTAAGCCTTAACTACTTGTAATTCAATATACCGGGTGATCTAGGACACGGCACACCCTCTTTTTTTCTGCACTGTTTAAGATCAAAAAAATTAAACTTTGAAATCTAAATTTGACGTCACAGACAAGTCACGCGACTTTCGGTGACTTCCGGTTTTACCGAAACGGGGTTAACTTTCAATTTTAAAATAAGACACCCTGTATATTTTTACACTTTTGGATTTTTGGAAATAATTGGCGTTCAACAGTATTTTACCAAGTTTAAATTTTTTTAAAATCTTTTAGCTGTTAAAATTTGACAAATGGGATAACGTTAGATGCAGAATGTTCTTAGAAATTTAAAAATGTAATAATATGCAAGGTGTTTTATTTAAAAATTAAAAGTTGAGGCCGTTTCCAGTAAAACCGGAAGTTACCGAATGTAACTTGACTTTGCAAAAAACGTCAAATTTGACGATATATAATATCCCTAAGTGTTATTTTCATATCATGAATAGTGCAGTGAAAAAGAGAGGGTGCGCCATGCTCCCGGTATATTTAATAAATGGTAGTTGCGACTAAATTTTGCCAGGCAATAGGGCTGTAATCTATTTTACTTTCTTGTATTATTTATAAAAATTGGATTTTATCAAAAAAAAAGATATCTACAGATTTATGTAGTCATAATGACCTAAATTGTCATAAGCATGTAGCTTCAAAAAATTTCGGATTTCTTTTTCGAGACAGAAAAGATCCAGTTTCTTTTACATTTACCCCTAGCATTGCTGATTTAGTGATTTTAATGATACAAGAGATATTCCTATTTTAGATTCTTTAGTTCTATAGTTTAATTTAACTTTATTGTGATTTTTTGACTATTTTCTTTCTTTATAAGTATTAAATGATATTAAGGAAGAAAGATTTTTAAAAAACTATTTTAAAGAGATAAATTATATTTCTAGTAATAAAGTTATTTATTTATCAACCCTGATGAAAAACAAATTCATTTATTATAACTGCGTTGTCAATACGTTCTTATTATTATATCACTTCAGGGAGAGCAACAGTTGCACCCAATATTTTATTTGCATTTCTGGTTTCGGGTGCAACTCTGTAAGAAAGTAAACATGCACTTGTTAGACCAAAGAAACGGTAATATGTATTTGTTAACCTATTAACTAGCCTATCTGTGTCGTAACAGACTATTACCGACAATAATAAAGAAATATTAACAATGTTGCCAAATAACTTTACTTTTGGTTATTTATTATTTAGAAGAGTGTTTTTTACGATTGTTGCAAATTTAAAGTACATAAAAGTCTTTCAGAAAAATACCAATTGGGACATACTTGTTAATATCTATATTTTATAATGTGATTATATTATTAAAAAAGTTTTTAACAAAATGCTATTTACAATGCAAATAGTTTTTTTAATACAGTGATATAGAGAAATTTCTAGAAATCCTAATAACTGCGATGACAATCTGAAAGGGTTTTAAACAAAAATAAAAATCTACTCCAGTTTTCAACCTAAAAAAGTTAGGTTGGTGACAACATCCTCGACGTGAGAACAGACCAAATGTTTCCCTAATACTTACATAACAAAAACTTCGAGGTAAAAATTCCAGATCGAAGTGAGTGGCAACAACCGGATCTCCCCAGCACGGTTGGAGACATCATCTGGTACACAGATGGATCCAAAACAAGGCAGAGAACTGGAGCGGGGCGTACAGGGAAATGAGGAACACACAATTATCCACTCAGCACACACACTCCTGTATTTCAAGCGGAAATATATGCTTTTGCTGCACTGTGCAAATGAAAATAACAGGAGGGCTTATAAAAACAAGCGGATCTGCTTAATAACAGACATCCAAGCTTCACTAGAGGCACTAGCAAACCCCAAGATGACGTCCAAGCTGACATGGGAATGCCAAAAAGAACTGAAAGTCCTGGAAGAACGCAACAGGGTAACGCTCCTGTGGGCACCGGGACATTCGGGAATATAAGGCAACGAAAGAGTGGATGAGCTGGCAAGACAGGAATCATCCACACTATACTTTGGGCCAGAACCTGCCTTTCGAGTGACCAAAAGCACGAGGGCAAACCAGGGAATGGATCCAAAACAAACACGAGGAATACTGGGGGAGCATCAGAGTGGAATAAAGCATGGAAAATGCTTCATAAAGGGCCCATCCAAAAGAACGAAGGAAGAACTACTCAGACAAAGTAGGAAAAAACTTTGATAACAGTAGGGTTGCTAACAGGGCACGATAACATAAGAGGACACCTACACTAGATAGGCTCATACAATGAAGACCCAAGTTGCAGAATGTGCGACGAGGGGGAAGAAAGACCTCACCATATCCTGTGCGAATGTAAAGCGTTGTATCACAAAAGACAAGCATTATCTAGCCAACCGAAAATGAGTCCACAGGAATATATTAACCAACCATTCTAGATGTTATACAGACTTGTAAAAGGAACAAGGCTAGTGGAAGAATTGGTATAAAAGAAAATGGGAGATTAGGCACAACAAGCCCAGGAGGCTGCGCTGCGTCCGGTAGTAAATCAAGAAGCCCCCAGGAAAAAACTTAAAAAAAAAACAAGGAATATGACCGTAAAAATGCTGCTCTAGTTTTGGTTCTTTAATTTGTTAAAGAAACTTCTGGGATATCTGTACGAAAAATAGATGGATTGGTCGAGGTGGTCGGTCAACTGGCCAGCTCGTTCGCCGGATTTGACTTCAATTGACTTTTTTGTGGGGTTTTAAGAATGACAAAGTAATGGCTACTACTTCTACAACTTTAACTAACATGAAATATTAAATCCGTTCAACTTACCTATAAGTGACACCTACAATGTTAGAGTGGGTACGGAATTTATTTCGAGAAAAATTAAGAAAGTGTTTGGAAGTCGAAGGGGGCAAATAATATAATATTAAGTTGTATTTTTTTATGTACTAATATAATTTGTCATAATTCTAACCAAATAGAGAAAAATTACACGGACCTTAAATGGGAGTAAAGAAAAAAATGTCAAAAGTAACATTAAATCTGTTCCTTATCCCTGTACTACCTAGTGACTTAATATGTCATCCAAATAGCCAACTTTTACATTTTTTTGATAGTACTTAATTGTTTCCAGTACCACCAAAAAATATTCTGTATATGGGAAAAGATATCCCGTTCATACATACATTCCGGCAGAAAAACTTTTATTTATTTAAGTAAACCAAGATCATTTTTATACAAAAAAGTTTACAAATGACCACTGCAATAATTAATACGCCAATAAATTAAAATACGAAACGTAATAGTCGCTAATGTTTATTAACTTTGTGTTACACTTTTTATTTTTACATTTGTTTTTTAGTCCAGTAATTAAAGACCTGAAAGTACCCAAAGCTGTAAATAAATCTGTGAAGTTTTCATTTTTGGCGGAATTCTTAGGTCTTCGCGGATGCTTTCGAGCGAGAAAAAGTTTATCACGATTCCGACGTGGAAACCCGCTGAAAATGACCCCCCAAAGTCCCAAAAATGAGTTTTCCGCCAATATCTGCCAAAATATGCGAATTGGAGAAATTTTGTTAGGACAAAAAATGAAGATCACCTTAAAATCTACAAAAATGGTTCCTACCATTTTTTTTTTCGTAACACCAATATTTTTCGCAAAAACGGCAAGGCTAAAAAATGCAGATGGGCAAAACAATTTTTTATCAAAACGCAAAAAAGATGGTAAAGAAAATTTTGTGGGATCATTAAACACTTGCTAAAGCCTCATTATAAAAAAGAAATGTTAATAAGAAACCATTTTTTCAAAAAATATCAATAAATTAATGAGATACTCTCAAAATATTGTAAGAAAATTTTGACCGTTTTTTTTATTATTCTAAAAAAATCAAAATGGACCCAAACTCATATGCAATAATAGGTACGGGTTTTCACATTCCGATGAACTTTGAATGATTAAAAAAAATGTACATTATTGCCCGAGTAATGGAAAAATTTGTCCGCCCGCTTATAAGTGAATCCATGAAGATAGCGGCATTCTAAAGGTAGAGCGGCAGCTGAAATGAGGGGACCTTTGGGTCCCGTTATCTCGAAAACTATTCATTTTTCGAAAAAAAAATTATAGGGACCATTTTTAAGCAGAAATTCTCCAATTCGCATATTTTGGCAGATATTAGCGGGAAACCCATTTTTCAGGCCTTGAAGGGTCATTTTTAGCCCTTTCCCACCTGTTCATGTTGATAATCTTTTTTTCGCTCGAAAGCATCTCCAAAGACCTAAGAATGCGCCACAAGGGAAAACTGTACAGATTTATTTACAGCTTTGTCCCTTTATTTACTGGACTATTTAACATATTTGCTCCTTTCATTAAAACTCCCACAAATTTTTCTTAAATTTAACCAAGTTTTTTTATTTTGGGGAGAAGGGTTAACTTAAGGAAGGGTTTGTTCAAAATTTGTTTTAAAACTTTTAAGAATTTTCTATCGTTACTATCAAAAAGGAAGCGTTAAATAAAGTTATTAAATTTAAATCAAAAAATGGGAAATTTTTCCTGTTTTTTTATTGTTTTTTCGTTATTTTTTTAAAAAATGGTTTTCAATTGACATTTAAAATTCCCAATTTTTTGGTTTTTTAAAAGTTAATCCTAAATTACCTAATAATAATTAAAAAATTTAAAATATAAAGGAAAATTTACTTAAAAAATTTTTGGCTAGGGATTTAAACAATTTTTTAAATTTGGAAAATTTTGGTTAGTTTTAAATATTTATCTTTTTCCCCCCCTTTAATTTAAACCCCTCCTCCAAAAAAAAACCTTTTTTTAATTTAAATTTAAACCTTAAATTTTAAAATTTAAAAATTTTATTTAAGTAAGTCTGATATAAACCTTTTTCTTTTTTTGGGGGGGTTTTTTTTTTTTTTTTTCTTTTTTCCCCCAACATAGTTACTTCCAATTCTTCCCAATATAACCAAGTTTTTTTGTTATTTTGGGTGTTTGATGGTGCTTACTTCGATAGGATAGGGATATTTTCACCTAATTTGTATTAGAACTTATCTAAGAAATCATTCTACAGTCGAATAATTGTACTAATATATTTGACAACAAATTCGGGGACGATGTCGTTGACGAATCAGAAAGTGTATAAAGTCACGTGAAAATACATTAAAAATTAGGAATTTTAATTATCCTCGTATTATTTAAAAATATTGCAAAAAAAGCTTTTCTTCAGATTAAATACATAATAATATTTTATCAAAGAAATAGTCTGAATTTTCAATTTGACAGTGTGAAACTTGCCTAATAATAAAAATATTTAAAACCGTTTGCGATATATATCGCATTGTAATCCCTTAAAAAACTTACCTTACGTAAGGTAGATTAATAAAATTTGCAGTATAAAGTAAATACTTAAAAACAAAGTTTTGGGTCTATTGGGATTTTAAATGATCAATTTTTGGTCCAATTGGAAGGATATTTTCGCGACTTACCGTTTTTAACTACTGGTTGATAGCAGTTCTTTCCCCCACCATTCTAACCGTTTTCGCGCCTACCCTCGCAAAAAGAAACGGTTTTTATGTCAACTTACTACTAAAGGTTTAATACCTTTTAAGTTTAAATTTAAATGTAAGGTCTTTGGAGTTAAAAATAAGCGAAAAGATAATATATAAACCCAAAATTTTTTCATTTAATAAGATATTAGCTGTTTCCAAGTCAACTATAACAAGTAAATTTTTCCTTTATGATTTCAATATAATTGTATTAATTCATCCATTTGGAAATAAACTAATAAACCAAAAAATCTGCAATCCAAATAGTTGTTAAACCATAGCAAAAAAAACATCACAGAACCAAAACAATAGAAAAGCCGCGAATCCTCCATTATTTTAAATTTAAATTTGACATAACCATTATTAAGGCTCCTCCTGACTCGTGGATACTAAAGTAAAAGATTATGATGATACTGACGTCAGAACACCTTTCCCTACGTTACCGCTTCTCGCGAAAATAAACCGGTATGTTAACTGTCCTAACAATGTTCAACGCGGTATGTCGCCAAAATTTGATGTGGATGTCACAACAACTTTTTTTATTTGAAACTTTATTTTATTCTACCTAAAAACAAAACACCCTTCCAATAATATACTATTTACTATTTAATTGGAAAAAAGCTTAAGGAAGAATAATCTTATTGTTAAACAAGCAGAAAAATTTTAATATAAAATATAATGAATGAAAAGTTTTTTAAGGCTGCTATTAAAAAAAGAAAGCTGGTGTAAATTCCGGTTTAACCGGAACTTAGTTTAACTTAAAATTATAGTCAAGCTTTTACTTGTATTTATGCTTCATATATTAATCTACCTCTTATAGTAAAGGAGATATTTCGTAAGGAATACTTTTATTGCCATCTGAATACAAAAAGTGTACTTTTTACAAACATAAAGTAAATATTTTTTCTTTTAGAGCGATACCTTTTTTAAAAATGAAATATTTTTAAAAAATTAAACAAACTGGATGTTAATCTTCGGACAGTCCACAAGAGCTTACAGCCCAAGTACAAACAGACAGTTGTGTGGAATAAGAGGCAGTTTATTAACACAGAACTTAAAAGTTTAATTAGGAGCAGAAAATACTTTTTCAGGCAGCTTATTTCACAATCTAAAGTGCCACTTTTTGCAGATCTGTCAGGAGCTGCTCTATAATTGAATATATTTCACAATTTGTTGGAAAAGTAATAATTAAGATCAATTTTTAAAAAAACCTTTATAAATTTAGTGACATTATTTATTATAAAGAAAGTAAAATTAAATAATCTAAATTAACTCATTACTTTTTTATAAATTAATTAGGGAAGTTTTTTAGTTAGTATAAGTATATAAAATTTCTACGTGGAACTAATCTACTTTATAAATACCTTTAATGGTCATGTTTAATTATAACGGCTATTTTTTTAAACCTTTTAATATTGGACAGATTAAAGGATTTCCCCAATTTCCAGAAATAATATAAATAATTAAATAACCTATTTAAAATCAGAAAAAAGCAAATACCAAAGCAGCTTGTTAAAAAATTATTTTTATTTTAGTGTATTGAGCATCTATAAGATGGTTTTTGAAGATAACCTTAATTGTTTTGTTGTAAATATTGTTAACATTTTTTATTTATAAAAATAGGAGTGGCCATTAAATATAATTACAAAATAGTTAAACTATCTTCTAACTTTACGATCGCAACAGAATTAAACAACGTTTAGAAATATAGAAATTTTAAATATTAAATACAAATACAAAAGTTTGCTTTACAATATTAAAAATATTATTAATTATAAAAAATATATTGAGGGCCATTCCATTTAAAGTGGTTCAAGGTTGATTCCTTGACCATTTTTAAAAATAATAAAACTCTCCAGGTTGTTTTCCTTATACCTTAGGAATTAAAAACCATTTTTTTTTTAAATTTAAACAATAAAAATTAAACAAAGACTGTCTTGTTTATTATTTCGCAAGAAAAAATAAAGGCCCAATAGTGTATTTACCTATTTTTTCTGTCTGAAAATGACAGAACAAATTAAATGTAAAATCTAGCGAAATTACACTTTTTGTAATTTTTTTCAAGTTAAATTAAATTAATTTCTTTTTAATTTGTTAGTCTATGTTATAAATCCTTAATTTGACTTTAAATATCTCTGATTAAATTTAAAATAAAGATCTAAAATTAATATAAATTCTAGTTTTTATATATATATATATATATATATATATATATATATATATATATATATATATATATATATATATATATATATATATATATATATATATATATATATGCTTATAGAAAATTTAAAATAATATATATGTTGTACTGAGAAAATATCACCTTAAAAATGACGAAGAATTAATTCAGAGCGATATTTTTCACCACACCAAAAATGCTGCTAAAGCTTGATTATTGCGGTTTTACACTTAATTTAATATATTATTATGTTTTATGTGGTTGAAATACATTTTGAGTAACAATTCATCCTGCTGGTTTTATGTTATGCCAGACAAACTAAACTATCTTGTTGAGACATGCCTGAAGTTTTCCTAATTTTAATGGTGGACATAAGTTTGGAACAAGTGTATTCAAATTTAAACTTAATTTAAAAAACCTCCATATATTAACTGTTTTATAGCTCTTTAATCTCAGAAAAATAAAAAATAAATAGAATGTGGAGACCAAGAGCAATATACTGACCCACATGAAAATATTGAAATGTTGGATGCTGCTCTTTTCATTTTGGCTGTATTAGCACTATTAAAATCAACCAATTATAAAAAAAATTTGACGAGTACCCAACAAGGACTTTTTAATTCATAAATCGGCCATAACAATATAGAACATATTTACAATACACAGTGACTGGAATAAAAGTGTCACAGAAATGCTCTAACTACCCTATAAGTAGTAATAAGTAAGATAAGTAACCCTAACTCATAACAAAAATATAGGCTTAAATAATTATGTCTAACTTTGGCAACGTAGTTTCTCTATCCGTTCCATCAAAACTCATTTAACCATGATGAGCGAAGAACAAACTCGATGCTTCGCCAAGTCTGTTGCCATGCATTTATTTTCTTCTTGACTGAGCCGGCAACACAGCTATCTTCTTTCATCACCGTGATCTTGGCATTCTTCACTGAGGACAGACAGAGAGGTAAGCTACAAGAACAGCAGACTTCAGGTTCGACTTCGTTCGCAGTTGTTGTTTTCGTATTGTTGTCTAAAGACTGTAGTTGTAGTGGTATATTTATAGGTGACTCCACTTTTTTGGGATGTAGAATCGGCATGACTAAATTATTTTTGAGTTGTCAAATATTTTTTTTATTATACCTACCTGAAAATACTACATTTTTCAACTGTGTATAAAATACAGTAAATATGACATTTTCAGAACAGCGCACGGAATTTTTTTCCCGATCCCTCTTTCCGTGCGCTTATACAAAAATCCATCCATGGAAACTGTTCATAACATTATTTATTAATGACATATTTTATTTTCAGTCAGTGAAATTTATGCCATTTTCAAAAAATATTATATTACAACAAGCGGCAGAAGTGAGTGCAGATTTATTACCAGTAAAATCCAGGTTGAGATATGAACATGAATATTACATTTTTACTGAATGGCGGACTCAGAAAAGAATCAAAATTGTGAGTGACGATATTCTCTTAGTTTATTTTTCTGAAAAAGCCAAATCTATGAAGTCATCCACCTTATGGAGTCGATTCTCCATGTTAAAGAGTTGTTTGGCAATAAAAGAAAATACTCACAACCAATATCCAAAAACTATCGCTTTTTTCAAACGACAAGCTGTAGGATATATACCAAAGAAATCCAAGGTTCTTACATCAGAACAAGTAACCAAATTTTTATGTGAGGCTTCAGATGGACAATATCTACTAGCAAAAGTAATTTTAGTGTTTGGCATCTTCGGCGCATGCCGCAGAGATGATTTATTACTTTTGAGTTTAGACGATGTGGAATATAATGGGCATTTCCTTGTCGTGTTCTTACGAAATGGAAAAACTCACAGGTCAAGAAGTTTTACCATTTCCAATGAAAATTGCAAATTCAATCCCTGTACACTTTACCGTAAATACGCAGATCTCCGCCCTAAAGAGAGTGGAAGATTATTTGTTGCATACCGAAACCAAAGATGTTAGGCTCAACATGTTGGGTGCCATACTATCAGTGGTATTCTTAAACTTGTTGTAAAATACTTAAAACTAAAAAATCACGAAGAATATACCAGACATGGGCTAAGGCGTTCTTCGGCTACCATTTTGGTAGAAAGCGGCGGTGATTTGCTCACTTTGAAAAGACACGGAGGATGGCTTTCTTCCAATGTAGCAGAAGGATATATAGAGGAGTCCATACAAAGAAAAATTGAAGTATCCCAAAAGTTGTTTAGGCCTTGTAACTTGGAAACTACAAAATCTGTAACAGTCAATCAAGAGAACCAAAACATACACGAACACTCCGCTTCAATATCTTTAGTTCAACAAAAAGAAATACAAAAAGGATTAAGCTTCAACAATAATACGAATTGTACAATAAATATAACCATTAATCATAACGGTTCCGTCCAAAATTAATTTTCTAAGATTTAATTAGCTTGTATTTTTTTTATTAATTTGTTTTACTGTTTTAAAAATAAAAATAAATAATCGCAATTTTCTTAAATCATTTTTGCGATGTTTTTTGTTTATGTTGTTTTCAGGTACCTAAGTATAATAAAAAATATCGTTCATTACACGTCCAGAAATGGATTTTTCCGTTCTTGCATGACTTCCCGTGTGAGGCGCAGCCGAAGAATTTGTAACGCACGCACCGAAAAATCGTCATTTCCGTACTGGTAATGAAATGTACTATATACCTAAAGCTTATCAAAAAGGTCAATTTGTCGATTTTTTTTAATTTTTAAAATCAAAATTACCACCGAAATTTGTTTTTGAATATTACTTAAAAGATTCGTAAATCAACCGTAAAATAGACCAAATAAAAAAAGTCAATATCTCATATTTTTCATGATTAAAAATAGGTGGAGCCACACATCTCACCAATGGTTTTAAAGTTTGGTGAAATGGAAATTTTAATTCATGTTTTTCAATATTTTTAAGTGTTTATAAAAACTAAACACACCGATTTTGCGATAATGTCATGCCATGTCATTTCAAGGAAAAATGTTTTACAAATATTTTCACCGTGTAACATGAACCTTTAAGATTTATTAGCAAAAAAACGGTAAAAATGTTCTTTGTAGTTGACAAAAACTTCATTGGTGTTGTTTTGCTTTATAGGCCAGAGCCCAGACAGATGTTTTGTGAAGTATTTGAATAAAGTAGAAATTTCACATAGTTATCTATATAGGATAGATGAGTAGGAATCGATGGATTGCCTGACCTACGCAGGTAGGTCACACTAGATCTTGCACATACAGATTTTTTTGTCAAAAAAAGTGTTTGAATCCAAAGCCAAGCTAGGCCATTTGGAAGGGGTTAAATTTGAACCAAGCCACCCCAAAATTGTATTTCTAAAAATAGAAAAGAGTGTTTAATTCACGCTGAGGTTTTAATAGCATCTTAACTAACATGTTAAAAAATAATATTTTTTGGTTAAGGACTTTTTGTCGTATTTCCAACAAAAAGGGTGGGCAAGATGATAAAAAATGTAACTTTCAAGTAGCTCTATCTCCTACATCTTTAATCAAAAGTGTTTCAAGTGGGTACTCGTTTAAAAGAAAATTTTGTCCTTTTCGGTGTCGGCTAGTTTGTAGTTCACCAACTAAAGGGCGTTGTTTAAGGAAAACTCGGTTTTTCGAGATTTTCTCGAAAAAGTTTAATACGACGATATATTTTTTTATTTTAGATTTAGAAGAGAAAAAATATTTACACGTTTTGCGAAAAACGCGTTTTAATATTTTCATTTGTTTTCGACGTGTTTCAAAATAACCTGGTTTCCATGATAAATAATTTTAACAATTTATCAAAAACAGTCTTTGTAACATTAGGTAAAATAATAAAAAAAAAATAAAACTATTCTAAAGTTTGTATTGTATCCACTAGAGAACAGAGTGAACAAAAACATAAAAGCCAAACTGATGCAGAATTGGTAGTTCTTGCTGATGTTATCAAAATTGTACCTAATAGATAGAATAGAGAAAAAATAGGTCTTTTAATTTACCGTTGCAGTAGCGCCATCTCGCGTTAGTTTTAGAATTTTAAAAATAATTTCCAGCTATTTCTCTTGGCCATTTTAACTAAAAATACTTTTTCCCCAACGATGTACGATTCATAGTTTCCGAGATACAGCAGGCGTCCTTCCGTATTTGGACACCCGGTACAGTAGAGTATGGTAAAAATACGTGTAAGATATTCTCCCTCAACTAATTAAGAAAAAATCGGGGTTGCTTTATTTATAATGGCTTACCGCACCTTGACATATTAAAAACTAATAGTTATTTTTGATATTATACATTAATAAGTTTTAAAAAATATAGGAGTTTTTAAACATTAAGTTATTTGACAATACAGTCAAATCTTTAAAAAATAACTTATAAAATTCCAAATAAAATAATAAAATTTAACTACTTTTTTTAATATCAACTTACTACTTTGCTATCACATTTAATGATTAAAAACAATAACTTTGCTAATAAAATGCATTTTTTTCAATACTAAAAGAATCTATTAAGAGTTTTAAGATCCCAGAGCTACCTTATAGGTGGCCAGTTAGTAACACGATTTTGTTTGTTTTGTTTTTTTTTTTCATTCTCATCGAGAATTTCATACATTCGATACCTGCGACAACGACGTCCGCTCACATGTGTCTGGCCCGGTATCATATTTAATGTTTCCCTCCATCGGTCAAATTCATTGCTTTTCGTTCCTCCTTCTAAACATACCCGTAATGTAGTCTTGCCGATTAATCATTTTTTTAAATAATATTCCAATTTTTTTTTTTTATATAAAAAGCGTTTGTGAATAAGTTAGTACGGATTTCTCATACATACTCTTTTAAACCCTCAGGGGATAAAGTCCCAAAAATACTACCACTTTTTATTTTTCTGGTTAATTAGAAGCCTAATTTCCAACTTCCATATTGACAAGTTCAAAAATAATGATTTTTTTTGTTTAAACTTTGTGTGTAATTGTAATGTAATTCCAGAAATTTTGAAACACATTATTTTTAATCGTAATAAATAGCCTAAAAACCAAATTCCATACTTCCAGTTTAGAAATGACGAAGTTCCATATAAACTTTTACCCCCTATTCTACCCTGTTGGTGAAAAGTTTCCTGAAATCCTTTTTAAGTTGATTCTACCCTGTTAGGTGGTGAGTTTCCCAAATCTTTTTTTTAATTGACGTTTCCTATTTTTTTGGGTAATTAGAAGTTTAATTACCCATAGGTATTAACAACTACATAAATAACAATGTTTCTATACAAACTATCCTCCCCATTTTAACTCCCAACGAGATGCTATTTCATAAATGCTACAATTTTAGTCGTAACCAATAGCCTACATACCAATTTTCATACTTTCAAATTCAGAATTGACAAAGTTTTATACAAACATTTATCCTTCATTTTACCCCTTAACGGGGGCCTAAAATATTTTCTTAGCTATTTTTGTGGGTAATCCGAAGCCCAACTACAACTCTCATAGAATGACGCTTTTCTAGACAAACTTTCATCCCTTTTTAACCCCCCAATAAAGGTAATTTCAAAAGTGTTTAATCAGATCGTAATTATAATTAAAAAAATTAATAAAATATCATAGCCTTCTCAAAACAATAGGTCACTTACCCTTTCTAAATATTACACGCATACCTAATTTGAAATTATTTCTTATACTGTTCGGGGCTGACAGAGAGATGAAGTTAAAAAAACAGTTTTCATTTAACGACACCCAAAAGAATTAAAGGTCTGCAAAAACGTGGAAGTATGACCTAACATAATGCCACTCCAATGTGACGTAGTGACAGACAGTGAACGAATGCATTTTTTTTTTAATACGAAACACTAAAAAATAAATTATGTTACTAAAAACCCACTGGTTAATATTTTAGCCTTTTGGAACTTAAAATGTATAAAGAATATCAGAAAATCAAAATTTAGGTTGATTCTACTATTAAAACACAATTGTTTTAGTAAGCATCAAACGAAAACCAAAAACATTTTTTTTCAAATAAATAAAATCTCCACTTAAGGGGTTTCACACGTAAATTCTGAGTAGCCACCCATCACACATTTTTTATTTGTAACTGGCTATATAGTGTGTGCTATATTACTAATGCGTCTACAGGGAACTAGGTAATTGTCAGAGATAGAAAAACGGGTATCAAGGTATGTAATAATGGTTGAATATGAAACCATTCTCTAATAATTCTCTCTGAAGGCATGTTACTGGAAGGAAGGCCCTCCAATCAAAGCCGATCATATCTGGTATACAGATGGCTCCAAGACCAACAAGGGTGTAGGAGCTGGCATCTATGGAGATAAGCCTAGAGAAAAGGTAATCTTAAGTCTCGGTCAGCACGCCACGGTTTTCCAAGCGGAAATCGCAGCAATAGTGCATTGCGCCGTGAGGATTAAAGAAAAAGGAGTAAAGGAAAAAATATCGTCATTTACTCAGATAGCCAAGCGGCCTTGAAGGCCATCAGTTCCCCAAAAGTTACTTCCAAACTAGTCGGGGACTGTATACAGGCCCTGGAAAAAGTCGGCTTGGAAAACAAACTTACGGTAGCCTGGGTACCAGGCCACGAGGGCCATCCAGGTAACGAAGAGGCCGACGACCTAGCCAAAAGAGGATCAGCCGCGGAAATGATAGGCCCGGAGCCATTCTGCGGTATCTCGGCAGGTCTCTTCAAAGCATCTATTAAGAGTTGGGTAGACAGACAGTTTCAAAGCTGGTGGGTACAAACACGGGACAACGACAGGCAAAGCAGTTCATTAAGACCTGCTCGGCCAAGTTTACATCGGACCACTGAGCCCAGCCGTAAGGTCGTAAGGATAACGGTAGGTCAACTAACAGGTCATTGTAAACTCAAAAGCACCTGGAAAAATAAACTTGGTGGAGGATAGCCTGTTAGGTTCTCCAGGAGGCTGAAGAAACAGCCTTACATGTGTGGTGCCATTGCGAAGCACTATGCAGGCTTAGGTTTACCTAGGCTTGGGAAGGAGAAGCCAAAACCGGCAAGTTATATGGAGTGGTCAGTGTCGAGACTCTGGAGTCTAGTTAAGAAGACGGGCTTGGACAAGGTACTCTAAAGAACGATAGGAGAAACCACAATAAATCTGGTAAGGTTGCAGTGGTGGAGGTCATTTTTCGCCATCTCCGCTCAAATAATCTAATCTAATCTAATCTGAAGGCATGTTTTGCTACAAAAAAGTTGGTGTTATCTTTAATTAGTTATAACTTTAGTGGATCTAACGTTGGCACAGTTTGTTCTTCGTATATAGCCCAAACATTGCACTGAATTAGATTTTTTTTCGCTTTCGTCAAAACACTTGTTTTTATCAACATACATTTTAGCCCTATTGGGTCACAATATTTTTAACTGAAGATACATAAATTTTCGTTAATAAATATGTTGCAGTTATATTAAAATCCCTGTTCGATAAAAGAATAAACACATTTTTAACAGTTGGATTCACATGGGGTGATAAACATTTTCTTTTTAGCTTCACATTACCGGAGACTTTATGATTAACGTCTTTTTTTAAGAACGCCACATTTTTTGTAGCACGTGCAGGAAAACAAAACATTCAATCAAAATATAAGAGCTACACTGTTTGCAAACGGATATAAACTGAGTTGTAATATTTCAAAATTCCTAAAGCAGGTAAATAAATTTATTGCAAATGTACATCCAATATTTTACCTAGAATCTGCCCTGTTTACAATTCTTTTAAATTAAATGGTTTTTATTACAGCTAGTGCTTGCAAGAGATAATTTTAGCCAATAAGTCAACGATAGAACTTTTACAGACTAGGCTACGGCATCAGACAAAAAATCAGAGTTGATTTAGGTTGATTTTCACGAGAGCCTAAAGAAATTAACAAAACAAAAAAATACCTGGCCATGCTCATGAAAATTATATCAATTTTTGACGAGACCATCTGCAAAAATTAATTTGCAAAATAACAGCTGCCACGAAAAATAATTTGCATAATAACTAATGGCACTGCAGGTAAACCTGCGGTTTTATTTTATATATTTTAAAACAGACTAATGAGCATATAGGATGGTGGTAGTATAGGTAATTTAAATAAATAAGGAGGGGAAGAGTAAGTTTAATTCGGAAAAAAGAGGCACATTTTTGCGAATTTTTTTGGACAACACAGCTAAAATCCATTTATTAAAACTAGTGCAACATTAAAGTATAACATTCGAAAAATATTAAGTAAAATTTTGATAAAGAAATATTAAAAAATACGACAATAGCAGCAATTACTTTGGAAGCCTCTCGGAAGAAAGTAGAATTGCGGTGCCCGTCATAACTAGGTGCTGGATCATCTAAAGTCAAAAAAAACCAAAGTTTTTTTGTTAGATAATCTCTTTCCCCAGGTTATGCCGGGGGGGTTATTCAAAATTTCTATTTTTCACTTTTTGGGAAAATTTTAAAGTGAAAAACGTGATGTTTGCGAAAAAAATCGACTAATTTGTTACTGTAAAATATTTTTTTTAACAAATTTGAAAACACTTTACAGCGTTACCACGTAAATTATGTACAGAAATAGTGTTCAGGGGCACCGACTTTGAAAAGTGAGTTGTAGGAAAAAAGCTTTAAAGTTTTGAACACTAAAAATGTTGGAGTAAAGCATAAATAGGAGAGTTTTATCGGCTTACCGTTTACCGCTGTATCTTCCTTAGTTTTGCCCCGATTTCTCTCAAATTTTTTACACAGTATTCCTAAAAGGTTTCCCATTTAGAAAATCAATTTAAAAAAATGCAAAGAAAAAAGTTTAAAAACCTTACCGCCCCCTTCCATAGTATTGGCAAGTCCTTGTTGGATACACGCCAAAGGAATTTGGTCCTGGTTCCGGGATATAGAAAGTGAGTGTGCTATTGATCCCTTTAAACTAGCAGATCGCCAAAAACAAAACAAAAAAATCCCAAAAAATCTAAACACTTATATACATTTCGGTGGCAAGTCTACCATCGTTATCAAGATAAACTTAACTGAAAATCAAAAAATTGTTGAAATTCTGAGAATTTTTTGATACAGTTTACAAAGTTTTGTTAAAGATTTGTAGATTTAAAGGGTAAGTAAAAACTTCTGCAAGCTAAAAATTTTTATTTTTCTAAGCCTGAAAGAGCAGAAAAGTGAAAAATTAAAGCTTTTTTAGATGGACCGTAAAGGAATACATAAAAATGTCATTTCGTATTGCCATATTCAAAGCTGTAAGGAGAGAAATTATACCGTTTAATTTTATAGAGTAAAAGTCGTGGAAATACTCATAAAATGAGCTACTTCGTATTTCATACTTAAACAAATCTTAGTAAGTTTTTTTATTTTATAAAACTGTTTTTAGATAATGTTTGAAAAAGTGAAATCAAATAATTTTACAGTGAGCCAAAGGAAAAAATACGTTGTAGTTTAATAGTTTTACTAACCAAATTTTAAATTCACCTATTGTCTGCATGTAAATTATTAAAGTAATTTAAATTTTGGTTTCATTTTAATGTTAAGGAAAAACACGAATTAATTTTTTTTTGAGTTATGTCACTTTTGTAAGAAATGCACAATTTATTTGTTTTTGACATAATACAGTTTGTAGCAAATCCTTAGAATTTACTTCCTTTAAGGGGTTAATTTAGGAAATTTACTTCCTTGTGACGCTTATTTTGTAATAAAATATGTTTTTTTTAAGATTAATTTTTTATAAAAAAATTAAATTTTAGATTTTTGGAGTAATGTCACTTTTGAAGCGGGGGTGCGTTTTTAAATTTAATTTTCAGGATGTCAAAAGATTAAATATTTCATACTTTTTCTTTTTAAATTTTTTACCTAAGAAAGGCATAAAGTGGATAGGGCCAAGGCAAGTACTACCCCAGATTTTCTTTATTTGTGGAGTTTAATCCAAGCTTACAACAATAAACAAATGCAAGTATAAAATTTTATTGTTTTTTATATAAAAAAGTACTTTCGATCAATTTTTAAAGAATCTTCATTTTTTAGTTAAAAGAAAATACTTAAAAACCAATTTTAAAATAAATTACCTATTTTTATTTAGCAATAAGGAATAAATAAAAATTAAAATAAATACTTTCCAAGAAAACTTAAACTTCGAAAAAAGGAATCCCTAAAGATGGTTCATGATCAATCATAAAATAATCTTGCCTAATTTTCCAAAATTATAAGATTAATTAATCCAAGTTTTGCAATAAATTATGGAATTTCATTGGTTTTTGTACTTAAAAAGTACTGTAGATCGATCTTAATCAAATTTTCACGTAAATTTGTCACTTAATAACTCGAAAGCTTTTTTCATCAATATCATATTTATTTTTTATACTCTACAACTTTACAATCTTTAAAAATTACTCCATTGATTCAACCTTTAACATCATAAACCTAAATACGTATACATTTTTTGTTTATTTTTTTTAAAGTCCTATAGAATAAGTAAAAATTAAAAATATGCCAACAATTTTATCCTCAAGTCCCCCGATCGTCACCCAATCCTATCATATTAAAGTACACACAAAACCCATAAAATACCCACATAACTGCGACACCCATCACCCATATAATCCTAACAAAAACATCGCAACAGGTACATGTATAATATACACACAAAATAATTATCAAACGGCAGGTAGCGTAGCGCTCTTCCCCTCCACTCTATCACAGAGGCACCACAGCCAAGCTGGTTAGAATACCTAACCTCCAAGGGTACCCGCTAGGGGGAGGCGGAGTGAGGGGTTACGGCGCAACGGTTCCATCGAGGTACCGGTCATCAACTTAGTCTTAGCAAGGTCTTGACTACGGCAGGACGTGTATCCCCGCTATAAGCGGGCTTGAATTATAAACCTCTTTGCTTCACTGTTATCCTAATACAGGACTGTGAATTCGCGGCTCTCTGTCAAGGATTTTTAGTGAACGGTACCCACAACGCGGGTACGACGCGGATTAGCCGGTACTATTAACATTCGTGTGCATTTATTTCATGGATT
>JAHBCN010014047.1:0-23264 GCA_019359885.1 Listronotus oregonensis
AAAAATTTTGGGAAGTAGAAAATATTTCAACCTTTATCAAGAGCCCCTGGATTAAATGTGAAATTTTTAAAGCCACTTCGCGACCATCGGACGTTTTGGTCCCCTGCCTTTTAAAAAGGTAACCCCCAACTGGTAACTTTTTTACAAGTTAAAAGGTTTACTATTTAGAAAGGCTTTTCAAAATTGAATTAAAACCCCATATTTGGGTTTTGAAGGATTATTTCAGGTCAATTTTGCTTGATACTTCTCAGTATTTTCCTCTTCCGCCTACTATATTCCTTTTTTGTTTTTAAAAAGGGCCCAAAAATTGGGTTGTTTTTGATGCACCCTCCCAAACTTCAACAGGCTTTCCCCAATGATACACTTCTTACAGGCCCAAAATTTAAAAAAAAGGTATTTTCCCCCTGTTAAATTTTGGTTTCATCCCTTCTTTTTATATGTGATATTAAAAATGTATATGCAGATTCTTGTCCACCTTCCAAAGAGTTTTTAAAAGAATCTTATGGCGTTCTTCAGATGATGAACCACTAAAAGGGTATTTTTAATACAGTCACGTAGGGAAATTTTTAAGTTCCCCTATTTAGCCCCAGCCCTTAAGTTGCAAACCCGAAGGGTTTTTTCCCTAGAGCACCGATTCTTAAGCATAATTTTTTGTTGTGACGCGGGGGTTGGTTCAAATTCTTTAGACTCATTATTGAGTCCCCAAAACGACTCTCCTTTGGAAAAAGGCCCTTTTTTGAGTTGGGGAAGGGGGAAAACCCCCAGAAATACTATCATCTGTTTCATCTTCCCTTACAGGTTGTATTTTTTAAAAAGAGGAACCCTTTTTTATAAAGTTTTGGGTTTGCAGGGGAATCCCCCGAGGATATTTTTTTTTACTTTTGAAGTAATGGCCCCCAACAAACAATTTTTTTGCCGAAGTGGCGTATTTGTGCCTTGGTTTTTTCCCCCCAGTCGTTTGAGCGAAAAAATTTTGATCAAAAATTATGGTTATCAAATATTGGTTGGGATGATCGACCAAAAAAAAAAATTGCCCAAATGGGATCATTTAAAAGGGGGTTTCCCAGATCCCAAAATTGAAAATTCCGGGTTCGTTCGTTGTCCTCTCGTATAGAGTTGCATGGATTCTGTGACGCCCGGAATCTGGGTATGGTGGTGTATTTTTTTTAGAGTCAAACAAACTTTTGAGAAACTCGGTTTTTCTTAGTGGTAGGCAAGTCTCGAGTAGCACCCAATGTTCAGTCACTTCGGCTCGATTTTTGGGGCTGTTTTATTAAGTGATTTTCCAAAAATCGTCGCGCATTTCGGGTTCTTTGGTGTCTTTTTCCTTGAGGCGTTGTTTCCCGGCCGGGGGGGCCCAAATTCCCAGCCGTTCGATTTCTCGGCGTTTTGGGCCGTTCCCATTTTTTTTTGGTTCTTCAATGCCCGCCAACTCGTACTTGTTCATATTGTCGAGAAAAATTATGACGGTTTGCCACTTTCAATATCCTGTTACAAATTAAATTCAACAGTTCACGGCGGGTATCATTTTGCAAACGTATTTTTTGGGCCCAAGTTTTATAAATTTCACTCAAAAAAAATTTCCGTTTGTACATCGTACCCCCCCAGGGTTGATCTTAACACCGCCCCCAAAAAAAAGCACCAAAATACCAATGGTGAAGAGATGTTGCAGGGGCTTTAAGTTGCCCACAAATTTTTTTCGTTTAATATGCCAACCGGCCACTGGCCAATATTTTGTTAAAAATTGCCCGACATTACTATTGCTCATAGAATTTGCCAGATGGATGTTTTTTGGGGTTTTCCCCAAAAATTTCATTTCCATTCCTAGGCCCAATGCGTTTTCCATGCACGTAATTACTTGTTTCATAAATCGACCCTTGTCTCGATCTTTCTGCCAAAAATTCCCCAACCTACCGTTCCCCGTTCAGACGGTTCCGGATGTCGGTTTCCCTCGGCGAAATGTACTGTCGAACCAAATTCAAATAATAATCTCAGGAAAAACGGCTGGGGCGATATCGTAGAATAGGTGAATAGTGAACACGCCGACATAAATTCCGGACTTCGAATTTTAACGCTTCTCGTTAAAAACCCAATTTTTTTATTAAACGTCCCGGGAAAAATTTTTATTCCGTTTCCAGTTTTCGGATCTGGTTCCTGTTCCACTAGCTACCCCAAACATATTTTTGGCCTCAATGTACCCTTTGGTAAAACTGTTCCAAAAGGGAGACAATTGTTGCAATATTTCCTTCCCTTTTTTGATTGTGAAATAGATCCCGAGCATTTTTTTCCAATTTCTTGATTATTTACGTAATTTTGTAAATAATTTGAAATTGACGATATCTCGGCAGGTTGGAAAACTGTACCACATTAATCTACCTAAAGGTTCTTATAAATTGACGTCGTATGGCGGAAAATTGAAATTTAAATAGTATTCGGGGCAAAATAAAAAGAAATGTAATTTGTCAAATTGCTTGTCTTTTTTAGCAAATTTCAAATTTTTTACCGTTATCATCCACAATTTTGTGCAACTTTATCGAAACGTCTATCGGGATAAACTCGACACATGCAGAGTAGCTTGTGTATTTTCATAAATATAAAAAGGAAAGGCCCCTCTAGCCAAAACACTAAGTAAACATGTCCTCCGAAGGTTATCGACATAACGTTAAATAAAATATTTGTTACGCCCAACTATTTTCATCGAGAATTTGATCCGACAATGATGAAACTAGTTCGCGCCCATGGCCTGTATTTGGGTGGCGGGCGACATCGTCTGTCCAAAGATTCCCTTTACGCTTGTCCCCAGATGTCCGGGAAGCGGTTTGTCTAACGTTGGCATTTCTGATGCGAGCTGACGATATCGGGGAAAAAATTACCAGATGCTACCATCTATGATATTTTGCCAGATCGACAATATTTCACCGCCATACAAACTTTAATCGAATTAGTACATCGGGAAATATATACGAAAATGGTAACAACTCAACTGACCCTTTCGGAGATTGACGAATTGGAAACGTGGGGCTCGCAACACCTAAATAAACTGTTAAAATGGCTGGATGATGATGATAAAAGTGTTGACAAAAACGGAGCCCCGTGGATTAACGTTAGTAAATGGGCGGCAAAGGAAGGGATTATTTTTACTTTTGCATTTGCGCTATTTTGTTGGATGCGTTTCATGAATCTGCTACCGGAATTTACCAAAGCCAATGAATATATTATGCGAGACGAACAACTGCACGCCTCGGCCTGGTTACGCACCCTGGGTCTCCTGAAACGGGATATACCAGAGGAAAGGAACGTCCCAGAGAACCCAATTGAAATGAAACTCGATAACCCGCTAAAAGTTTTTTTGCGAGCCTACAAAGCACAAGATGCCGTATTCGACTATATGCCACGTGCAGATTGGCTCAAGGACGTCCGTCAGGGCAGTGACTATTTGGCAAGAGCTTTTCTAGAAAATCTCCCCGGGAATTTATTGATCCCGACCTAGTACGGATGTGGATAAATCAACTGACATACAAGCAAGCCCGCTCTATTCAAAGCTGTTGTCTACGCCACAACCCGCATACTTGGAGGCCTCGAAGCGATTAGTAAAAACACAATTTTTGGACAACACCGCCGGTGGATATGAGTACAAAAAATGGAATGTAAAACAACACATAAACTTTTGAATTGTATTTATTTGGATTACTGTACAAATAGCATTTACTTGATTAGCATACCCATAGTAAAATATACATGTCTTTTTAAAATGTTTGGCTTGATTTTTTTCATCGATTCTGGTACATTGACAATGCGCTTGTATCGAATATTCGTTCTGACCAATTTCAAGTATTTAAGCTTCTTCAGCGTACCAACGTGATTGTAAACGAGAGCAAACAATTTCAATCTACGAAGATGTTTGACTGTTTTAAGATTCCGTTGTCCGTTATTCATTTGGACACCATCGTTGCCATTATCCTTACAAATTTTTCGCATGTTGGAAAGTTTATTATTATACGCGAAAATGTCGAGTGGGTCGATGTTTATATATTATCGACAGAAAAATCGACAGAAAATGTGACAGAAAATGTGACGGAAAATGTGACGGAAAAATCGCCAGAAAATGTGACGGAAAAATCGCCAAGCACATTACACGATATAAAGTTAAAAAGTTGTAATGTTATAGATTCCATCAACATTGCCGGATTTGGACCGGAGCTAAGTGTCTATTTGGCACGATCGATTTTCGACAATCAAGATATAATCACATTAAAGGATGTAGATAAATTGTTAAAAATGGGTCCGGAAACGAAAAAGCGTCTCTTGCAAATTGTTCAGCCGATTAATAATGGAGACTATTTTCTGTTGAATATTCTGTCGCACATTTTCCAGGAAACGCAACAAGAGGTGCTCAACAAGCACAACGGTAAGCTGAAGGGGTCGTTTAAGAGTTCAATAAATTCAAGCGGTAACGACAGGAAATATACAACTATCGCCTATCTAAAACCCATAAGCGGTGACATATCCGCCGAGTTGAGAAAGATTATCGAATCCGAAACCGATATAGGCCACCATCTGAAAGTGTTTGTGGTATTAAAGAAAAACGAAAACGTCATCTATAACGCATTTCATAATAGAGCCCTGCTATATTTCACATCGAATCGCGAACTCTATAAAGATTCCATTTCCTACGTTGTTAATTTCACACGTTTGTTCGTGTTTGAAAATGGAAACCGGAGCACCTTTCACTCGTTTATGTGCGCCCTGTTGACGGACGACCTGGGTCGCAAGCCGCTTCGTTATAGCAGCAATAAGACCTTGTTTAGCGCTCTGACGTCAGAAAATGGCTATCGTTGCGCCAAAGAATACCAACTGGATCCTGTAAACCAAAAATTCACCAAGTTTCCTTTATTAATAAATGACGAGCCGGTTTCGTTCGAACACGAAACTCACAACGAACCCGGCATATTTTCCAGACGCTACCTGAACGAGCCTCCCGTGGACAGTATCGAACCGATTCGAATATGTGTGACATTGTCGCAGCCCTAGATGAATTCGAAAAGCTAACGCGCCTCAATTTAAGCTATGCCTATGGAAATGTTCCTTGGAAAATTGTACGCCGTAAACTGTCGGAACGAAACAACGATTTTGTCGGCGTTTACCTTTGTTCGAGGGCGTCTGTCAATGTTCAAGATTTGTGTATCGAAAGGGCGCTGTTTCCTCTGCCGATTTTTGTTGTCGAAAATATGCCAACCAGGGGCATCACTGTCAATTTTGGAGGGAATTCCTAAAAATAATTCAGATATAATATGTGTTTCCTGAGGCCTAAATGTACATTCATTTAAGGTCCAAACCATATTTTCGCCTATAAATAAATAGGTTTTCCCCTTATTTGTATTAACAATGCCTTGTACATTGATATCAGCCGTACTAATAGCCGTTGTATAGTCTTTCTTTATCAAGTCAAAGGAGCCATATTTGAAAAAGTACAATATATCGTCGGCAATTAAAACAATTTCACCATTAGGTCTCTCGTAAATAGCCGTTACGTTTTTAAAATCTTTTGGTAAAAAGGGTAAATAATCGGTTATTAGAAACGGTTTGTTCTTAATTTCTTTGGTCTTTAAATTTAGCATCCATACATATTTTTCATAAAATATATACAACTTATTTCTTACAACTAAAAATGTCTTTAGTGTCTTAAAGTTTAAATCACACAGGTCAGGCTCTTCAGGTGTTTCAGTGGTTGTTTTTACTGCTGGTTTAACCGTTGTGGTGGTGGAAGGTTTTACAGTTGTTTTTACTGTGGGATTTACAGTCTTCTTCTTTGCTCCATAAAGCCACTGAATGGCTAAAATATCGTCTTGATCAAAGCTTCCGTTAAAATTTTGTAGATACGGGTACATAATTGCAGTGTTAACAACCCGAATGAGATATTCCGAGCGCGGGGCCCTATTTCATGCCAAAACAGCTAACAAACTGGCTTCACCATACTTCACGGGTCTTGTTGAATAACTCCAGCGTAATTGGTTATTTAAATGGATTTCAACCTGATGATTATCGTTGTAGGGAAAAAATATGAATGCCCCTAAAACCATTTTTGAAAATTCATATCCGCATGTAGTGTTTTTGGCCTCCATACTAGGGTTTTTCCCCCTTTAAAAAAGAAATAACAATACTGACGCTTCTATCTTAATTTCAAATACGAAGCGAATATCTGCATATTTTTCCCACGATTGGAAGGCTTTCCGGGCTATCTGTGTATATTGAGACATGAACTGGTGCGGTGGAAATATTGTCCTGGTAATAGTCTTTTTGTGCCATTTATTTTTTACCCGATGCATCAACTGTGAAATCGGCATGATCAGGTACGCCACAGCGGGGGTCTTCTCATTAAGGCTAGAGTCCCCGGGATTCAACGTCCCATCGCTCGGCAGCTGATAATTTTCTTGAAAGTCCTTTAAAAACCTCACTTATGCCCGACATTATTATTATTAGCAGCCTGATTTAAATATCCATACTTTGTAAGAAATTCAGTACCCTTTCCTTGCATGTCATCTGCTATATGTCCGAAGCCAGAAGAAGAAGAATAAGTAGACGAACCATTCTGCTCAAAGGTCTAAACAAGACTGATTAAGTTAGAACAACAGCAATCTATTTAAAAAAACTCTATTACGCCTAATTTTTCCAAAGGCTCCTTAAGGATGCACATTATCTCGTTCAGGTTATTGTTATTCCCAGTTCCGTGCAGCGTGCAACTTCCCAAAACGTTCAACCAATTCATTGACGCCCTATAATAGACAAATTCTTTAGGTTGACCTTCTTGTTTCGTACTGCTATAATAGGAAAATTCTTTAGGTTGATAAGGTTCTTCCACATGTTCTTTCACTTCCGAGTCGCAGACAATTTCTTTAGGTTGATAAGGCTCTTCCACATGTTTCAACTCTATTCTTTTAACACTGCGTTGGCGTTTGACGTACGGCCTCGTAGGGGAAACAATTTAGCCATAATATGACGATATTTATGCCCTTGCGATGCTAAAATTTTTCCATCATTTCTTTTATGGGCATTAGTCAAAAGCAAAATAATTTTATAATCTGCCAAGTCCTTAGTTGAGTACTTTGTGGGTAATCTTGTGTTAGCAAGTTAAATAATCCTTCTCTTAAAAAATTTATTATCACGAACCAACAAATGACTTCCAATAATTTCAATATCAGTATCTCCAATTGAAATTTTTCCCCCGCTCTTATTATACCATATTTGGTGTTTGATACTTCAAGAAGGGAATGTTTCATTTTTGTAGCGTCCATCTTCTATGGAGGTTGTTTACATACTAAGCTTTTACGTTAAAGTTACTATATTTAATAACTTATACGGACAGAGACCGAACGCTAACCGGACAGAAAACCGGACGTCATTAGGAAAACACCGGACACCCTTAGGACCCGACACCGGACAGCTCTGAACGGTCTGTTTCAACCTGTGTCGTTCCGTTTTATCTATTTCATTCAACCTGTTTCGATCAATCTGTCCCCTTCCAGCAGATCAGTTACACAATCAACTAAGCGTAGAATAATTAAAGCTTTACATAGCATCCTATTTCAATTTTTTAAAAATTTTCTTCTTAGGCCATTAGGGAATATTTAATCTTTGTAGCGTCCATCTTCTATGAGAAATACTTATACGTTAAGGTCACTATATTTATTATGAAGCCAAACACTAACCAAATACTAAGCAGACACTAAGCAAACACCATTAGGACACCATTAGAACAGCTACTAAACAGCTACAAACGATCTGTACAACCTGTTCCGCTTTATCTGTTTCATTCATTTTTTTTTATACCGATCACTTCTAATAATAGTGGATAAGTAAACGTCAAAAAAAAAAAACAAAGATCTTATCGTTTTGATTATCGGATTAAAAAAATGTATGTTACTCTGTATTCCACCATATAACCTGATACGGGTCAACACTGATATTTTTGTATCAATTCCCAAAAAATTAAGGGGAAACGGTAAACATGTATTTCTATTGTAGAAATATGTGTTCAATCGATTGATGAATCAGTTTTTGTAATTTGGCAGTTTCAAAACCACTTTCGAGCTCTTTGACTGGTTGAATAATACTAAAATAAAAGTGACAAGTTGCCCATGTTATATATATATATATATATATATATATATATATATATATATATATATATATATCGCTTGTTTGCTACAATAGTGTCATAACTCAAAAAAGCCACTTATTTATATTTTGAAATAAAGTGGATTCATCTTTAATAGCCCTATCGACTGGTATAACGACACAACTAACCCTTTAAAAATAACCGAGAGATGGCGCCGAGTGACACTATTGCGTTTTCAATTTTGCGCATGCTTCTTTAGAAATTCGCAATACTGTACTATCTCAGTTACTATACGGTTCTCGACAAGAAACTACGCTGCGCGTTATTGAAAAGAGTGTCATATTTCGTGTTGTGCCATTCTTGTTGCCAAGGTGAGTAATGTTTATTTAATTTTTTTCTTTAAAGAGTATTATTTTTATTTGTGACGATGTTGATGATAGATTCTATGATATATATAAACTAAATATGTCCGACTTATTTCGAATATGCCGTTCTTACCTTAAAATTTATAATAATGCATTTCATTCCAAGATGAAACGGTTTTACAGATAATATTACAATTTTTTTGATCATCATTACATACATTTTAAGTTATGACGTTCTTTTAGTAATCTTTTTAAAATAAATTCTATTTTTTGAGTATTATTTTAATTTATGCCATTTAACTGTTAAAATTTTATACTGTAGTTTTAGATAATTATTTCATATTGAATCAATCAGTGTTAAAATAAAATTGCTTTTTTCAGATGAGTTCTCGAACAAAATTAATGTTAGAACTAGCGACCAAAGATATGCAGCATGAGGATGGCATTAAAGTTAAAAAAGTAATGGCAAGTATACTGTATTATTGGGTGAACAACGTACATTTTTTATTTTACTTCCAAAAATTTTATTAAAGTCAAGTTTTAATTTTTCAATTTAATGCAAAACTGAAACTCTTAAATAATGTTGTATGAACTAAAGTGTTTAATCTCTTTTATTCCTATAGATAATGATGAGGATGTGCACCATGCTACAGGCGAAACTAAGGGAATGTACGAATATTTCAGTATCGTCCGACACCTATAATACTGAAAATCAACAATATCTTGGTTAGTAATTTTCCATTTATACTGACTTTTTCTAAAAAAAAATATCCTTCTAATTATGCTTGAAACTTCGCAATGAATTAAAGACTGCAATTTAACTAGACTTTGTTCAATTTATGACACAAAATAATATTAATTAGGTTGTAGTCTGGAACACTTTTCTCTAGTTTTCCTCTTTTTTAGATAATAATACCGAAGAGTTTGGGGGTAATGAACAGTACAGTAGTGCAGATATTTTACCGGATAAATGTATTTCTTCAAGTTCATCCTCTGTTCATGCCAACTCCTCCTCGGATAGTTCTGGTTCTTCGTCCGATTCTTCCAGCTCATCATCTGAGGACTGTGAAGATTTACTATATGATAAAACTTTTGTACCAGTTAACGATCAAAATGACAGTGATAGTGAAACTGAAAATAATGCAAATGTTGATAATGAACTTCAACCTTCTATAGATTGTAATATTCCTTCGTCAGAGTACTTTTTAGTTCTAATAATTCAATTTCCACTGGTGATCAGGTTCCTATAATGACTTCTCCATTGAAGAAGGGTATCAAAGAAAACGGAATGAAGAACTGTGGAAAAGAAACTTCAGTAAAAATAGCAAGAAATACGGGTAAAGCATATGGAAACTCACACAAGAAATAAGAAGGTCAGGAAGAAAGAAATGTGAAACCAGAGTGTACAGAAAAAATGCAAGCTGAAGTGTAATACAAAGTTTAATGAAGATGAACGAAAGAGAATATTTTCGAATTTTGGGCATTAGGTGACATTGAAAAACAAAGACAGTTTATTTCAAATAGTATGCTGATCGTACAGCCAGAAATACCGCTATGTTCGTGTTGGTGGCACTAGAAATCCAAGAAAAATAATGCATTTTTACCTAAATAGAAATGATAATGAACAGGTACATGTTTGTAAGCTATTCTTTAAAAAGCCCGTTAGATATTAATGATAGACCAATTCGTACAGTAGTTGCTAAACAAAGTAAAGTAGCGGATATTTTACTTGAAGAAGATCTCCGTGGAAAACATGGAAAACAAAAAAAAGTCGACGAACGCATCAGAAAAGACATAATAAATTTCATTAACTCAATTCCCAGATCAGAACTACTACACGAGCGAATACATCTCGACACATTTCATAGATGGCAGTAAGTCGATTGCGGATATTCACAAGGATTATGTGTGTCGAATTGCAAATCTAAGAATATTACTTTTGGGAATTATATTTTTGTTTTTACCACATTTTTACCCAAGGTTCAACATTTCGTTTTTCGTTCCGAAAAAAGATCTATGCGATTTATGTAATGCTTATGAAAATACCAAAGATGAAGAGAAAGAGGAACTTAAAACTCGGTAAGATAAGCATTTAAATGAAAAAAATCTATCAGGTGGAAAAACAAAGGGACAAAGAAAGTACTAAAGGTTTAGTAGCAGTTTACGATTTGCAGGCCGTAATGCAATTACCAAAAGGAGATGTCTCCATATTTTATTATAAAATCAAAACTTAATGTTTTAAACTTTACCATCTATGACTTGCGTACTAACAAATGTGACTGTTATGTCTGGGATGAGTCAAACGGACATAAGAGTAAATGAGCTAGGAACATGCGTGTTAAAATATTTGAACAAAGCAGTTACTACACTGGGTGACGATAAAGAGGTATTTTTTTCTCCGACAATTGCGCAGGGCAGCAGAAGAATAAATTTATGCTAGCTTTATACCTTTATGCTGTTCGTTATCTCGATATAAAAACAATAACTCATAAATACCTCATCAAGGGCATACACAAAATGAGGGCGATTCAGCGCACTCTCTAATTGAAAAGACAGACAAAGCGTCTATTGAAAAGTGGTCCTATGTATACCCCAGAGGCATTTGTGAGCGCGATAAGGAGCAAAAAAGGGAGATCCTTTTAAGGTAACAAGAATTGTCTATGAAGATTTTTACGACATAAAACAATTAGCTGCATGACATTGGACCTATGATTGCATCGTCAATAAAACTTATGGATGTTAAGGTACTAAAAGTCTGCAAAGAATGCCCGAATCACGTTTTCTATAAAAGCTCCTATGATGATGCTACTTTTAAAGAAGCTCTTGTTATAAAAAAGAAAACGTCCACGTTAATTTAAAACCTGCATTTTCTTTTAAACCAGGTATTTCGGAGGGGAAAAAGTGATCTAATGGAATTAGTGGCAAAAAGAAGCATATTCCTCCTTGTTACAAATATTTTTATGAGGGATTGTAAACAAAATGATATTTTTGTAAAATGTTTGTTGCGGTTTTGATCCGAACTACTTGTCTTATCCTATTTTGTTACGTTTAATTCTTTTTTTTTAATTTGAATTTTGCGTTATTTGAATACCATTCTTAAATTAAATTTGTATTTTTATATTTTGTTGTAATAAAAAAAAGTCTTTGATTTTGTTTTTTCTTTTTCACGGTTAACCAGTTTTTACATCAGGAGAATACAACATATAGATATATTAAAATTGCTTACAAAATATACAATTTATTATCTACAATAATGTATAATTTTTCTTAATACTCCATAAATTGTTCAGTTTACTACAAGAACGTCATAAATCAGCATTGACTTACATTTTTTGACGATAAAAAACATTGTATCTAATTTCTGTCATTAACCAAACACAATTATTGTAAAAAACTATAAGCCAACCCAAATATATATATATATATATATATATATATATATATATATATATATATATATATATATATATATATATATATATATATATATATATATATATATATACAAACCGGAAAATGGTGGGGGTAACTATTGGTTTTTAGATTTCTTAGAATAAGATCACATCTTTCTTCGCCTTTTTTAGTCACTTACTTGTATTAGTTGTCTTACCAAAATTATTACTCCTAGTAGCAATTTTTGCCAGAGAGAACGGGTATTTTTTTAGGTTGTAAATTAGCCAATCAGCGTTCTCCATCATCCCGATATTTAAACAATCAGCATTTTTGGTAAGAATTATAAATTTTTTGTTTAAAACTGGTAACATATTCTACCAAGGTCTTTGTACCCAATTAGCAGTGTTGAGTATAATTTCTGAACATGCTCCTAATTTTGAACGCGCTCTTTATTCGCAACACACCGAGGTTAAGAAGTGGTCCGCAACGTATCAATCTTTCTTATATGATGGAATTTAAGTATGACTTAGTATTTGCCATAATGCCCTTTTTTTATTATCCTATTTAAATAATTCTTTTTTTTATTCTACTAAATTCTAGACTTATAAAAAATAAGCTAAGATTGATAAATAAGTTGTTAGTAAGGTTTATGGGGTATATACAGTTTATTTAATTTTAAACTAACAAGTAAAAATTGACAAATAAGATGTGTAAATAATTATGGGGTATACAGGGTGTTACGAAAATATTAAATAGACTGAATGTCTTTAACGGTTACACCATGCTTAACTAAAACACACAAAGAGGTGTTATTTCTTCGTTTATTAGCAATATTTTTCATACAATACTTGTACTAAATTTACATATTAGATACTTCTTCCACAACACTTTTTTTCGGTTGTCATTTCTTGGCAGCTGCTGCACTTCCCAACTTACAAACTTGAAGCTTGAGATATAATATTCTGTCTAATGTCCATCCACTACCTTGTGTTTTCTCAATAGCCTTATTAAGCAGTATAGATTGAAAATCATTAAATACTTCTTCTAGGTTGCTCGATTGCCATACCTCTAGATACTCTGAACTGAACGATTTAATGTCTTTAATTTCAGCTATCTGTAATAAGTAAAGACCATATAGTTTCATATTAACTTTTAAGTAAGTACACTCCTGAAGTAGTTCAGTTAAAAGTGCTATAACATTACATTTTAGGTTTTTGAAATACTCCCTAACATCGATATTTTTCGAAGCTAGTGAGAAATGCTTCTTGAAAGCACTTTTCACTAGCTTAATGCTTGACGTAGCCGTTTCCTTAATTATTTCACAGTGCTCAGCCATAACTTTATCGTTGCTGTTGTTGTCTGTACGCTCTCTGATTGTCAACTAATTTAAAACCAACTCAGTCTCGGGTTTTATAGTCGATGATAATGAATCCAGCTGACGCTGATATGTTTTTGTTACAGGTTTATTTATCCCAGAAGAGTCCTATCGATCATTTTTAACCAATCAGCATTTTTGGTAAGAATTATAATTTTTGTAGCCAAACACACATTGACCCTTTGAATATATTTTGATTGTAAATTATTTTTAACCAATCAGCGTTGAGTATTTTTAGTCAAGCGCATCATTCGTGGTAAATATAATACTTTCCAAACGTACCCTAATTTCTGAACGCACTCTATTTTTTCAGCACACCGAGGTTATAAATAGAAGTGATCCGCAACGCATCAGTCATTCTGCTCTTGACAGCCAAACTGTTCAGACGTGCTTGTGCTCTCTTGGGTTCTCTTTTGTTTTCAAAATGGAAAAGTTTTTAATCACGAAAGATACTACTCGCAAGGTAAGTAAATTTAATCTTACGCGGCGTACCTTAAATTTTAAAATTATTCCGGCTCCTTCCGATGCTGACCCTTTAGCTTGGGTAAGAGACGGTCTTAAAGAGATCGTCGCAAAGGCGGCAGAAGGGGTAGAACCAAACGATAAACTTGGTTTTACATTTTGTTCGAAACAGTTTAGTCGTGGTGACGGGTGGATACCTTTTAAGGAGGCTTCAGCCGTAACATTTGAAGATATTTGGGACATGGTTGCTTCTGTTTACCAATCAAATTCCTTAGGGCTAGACACGGAAACCTTCTGTATCAGTGCCACGTCTGCCAAATTGCCTAATGGTACCGGCAGAGTAAATAAGTACAATACTTTTGATGAAGAATGTATTAAAAGAAAAGGTATCGTAATAATTAAAAACAAGGACAACCTATGTCTGGCACGAGCTATTGTGGTGGCTAAGGCATATGCTGACAACGCCCCCGGTAAGAGAAAAGTCTGTAATATTGAGAAAGTACAGCTCGAGGAGCCGAAAGAGCTATTGGAGCATGTTGGCGTAGATTTATCCGAGGGCGGTGGAATACCCGAATTGGAGAAATTTCAAGAATATTTAACTGATTACTCAATAACTGTTTATGATTACGACACGAAGGGTCGGAGTGTTATTTATAAAGGGGTTGGTGGTGGACCAAAGAAACTTAATTTACTTTATTACAACAACCACTATAATGTAATAACCTCTTTAACGGCTGCTTTTGTTTGTAGTTATTATTGTGAATCGTGCCATGTACCGTATGATCATAGACAGGATCATAGATGTACCGAAAAATGTCCTGCATGTGAACAATCTCCCCCTTGTTCTGTAGAACAGAAAATATATGTGACAGCTGTAACAGGTGGTTTAGAGGACAAGAGTGCTTTGATAATCATAAATTACACGCTGTGTGTAGCAGAATAGCTGTTTGTAAGACCTGTTTAAAAATGTTTCAGCAAAAACGTCAACATACTTGTGAAGAGATACTTTGCAAAGTATGTAATAAACATCGCCACACACTGCTTTATGCCGGTAGATACTCGTAAACCTACTATGGAGGGAACCCTGTTTATATTTTACGACCTGGAATGTACACAGGAAACCCCTATGTCTGACGGCTCTCTTCTCCATAAACCTAACCTGTGTGTTTACCAGCAACATTGTGAAAAATGTATCGGTACAGACATATGGTTATGTGATTGTGGTTTACGTCAACAAGTTTTAAAAATAGACCCCGTAAACCGGTTTATGGAGTACATAATGAACCAAAGAAAGCAGTTTAAGAAAATAGTTGTAATAGGACACGCTGGAGGCCTCTACGATAACCAGTTCATGTTAAATTATATTTTAACAAACACAAAGGTTAAACCAGAACTAATTACTAGAGGTACAAAACTGCTTTTAATGCAAGTAGATAACGTAGCTTTTATCGATTCTCTTAACTATTTCCCCATGCCACTAGCCAAACTACCCAAGGCTTTCGGCTTAAAAAATATTAAGAAAGGATATTTTCCCCACCTGTTTAATAAGAAAGAAAATTGGGATTATGTTGGTCCATTACCACCCCTTAAGTATTACGACCCAGAGAGTCTGAAATACACTCCGACCCTTGATGAAGGCAAAGATGCTAAAAGCGAACGAATAGCGTGGCACACAAAACTAACAAATGAAAACTACGTATTTGATTTTAAAAAAGAAATAGTTTCATATTGTATTTCGGACGTGGACATACTTTCCCAGGCATGCCTTAAATTTAGAGAATTAATGTTAAAAGAAGGAGGTGTAGATCCTTTTACAGAAGCTATTACCTTACCGGGTGCTTGTAACAAGATTTTTAGACGAAATTATCTTAAACCTGACACAGTAGGACTCGTTCCTAAGAACGGTTACAGGTGTAGAGATAACCAGTCAAAGATTGCAACACAGTGGCTGTTGTGGGAGGAAAAATGTAGAGGGGTAAAATTAGAACAGGCATTTAGAGGGCGAGAGGCAGTCGTGTGTGGCGTTAAGGTTGATGGTTTTTGTTCTGAAACAAATGAGATCTTTGAATTTCACGGCTGCTACTATCACGGATGTCCAAGATGTATAAAGTTTGGTAGAAATGACTCTTTATACGACGATCCCTCGTCAACGGCAGAGTCCCGATATGAATCGACCTTATACAAATCAGAAAGATTGAGAAGTTTGGGCTATACCGTTATAGAAATGTGGGAATGTGATTTTAGACGTCAAATAGCAGAAAACCCAATAGATTCTGACAGCTTAAATTTAATACCGCTGGAACCTAGAGATGCCTTCTACGGAGGTCGTACAGACGCCACAAAATTATATTATTCATGCAAAGAGGGGGAGAAAATTTGTTACGCTGACGTCTGTTCTCTGTATCCGTGGGTGAACAAATACGGGAAATACCCTATCGGTCATCCAGAGGTTCTTGTTGGAGAAGAATGTGCAAAATTAGACTTGAATGAAACAGACGGTCTAATTAAATGTAAAATTCTTCCACCTACCAATCTCTATCACCCGGTATTACCTATTAAACATGATAATAAATTATTATTCCCTCTTTGTTTTGCCTGTTGTAAAGACTATTCTTCAGAGGAATGTTTACACTCTGACGAAGAAAGAGATTTATCAGGTACCTGGGTTATAGATGAAGTGGTGAAGGCATTAGAAAAGGGGTATAAACTTGTTGAAATTTTCGAAATTTGGAAATATACGGTCGAACAATACGATCCGGTGTCGAAAACCGGTGGGTTGTTTTCGAAATATATTTCTAATTTTTTGAAAATAAAGCAGCAAGCCTCTGGGTGGCCGTGTCAAGCCGAGGAGGATAAACATAAATATATAGAGGAATATTTTAATAGAGAAGGGGTACAATTATGCTTCGATGAGATCGAGTTGAATCCTGGTTGTAGACAAATAGGTAAATCTGTCATTACCAGTTTTTGGGGAAAACTAGGACAAAGAGAAAACCAAGACAAGACATCTATAGTAACAGACACGGGTGAATTCTTTGATCTTTTATCAAAACCCTCTATAGATGTAAACAATGTTCACCCTGTCAATGAAGACGTAATGTTAGTAAACTGGACATATAAACACGTTGTGTTGGCTGCCTTTACTACTGCACAAGCTCGACTTAAATTATATTCTTATTTGGAAAAGCTAGACGATAGAGTATTGTACCACGATACTGATTCTGTCATCTACGTTTCACGACCGGGTCAGTACGAGGTCCCTATCGGTACGTTTTTAGGCGAAATGACAGACCAGCTAGCTGACTACGGAGAAGGTAGTTTTATAACCCATTTTGTGTCTGGAGGACCTAAATTATATGCATATAGGGTATACTCTACCGATAAAGACAAACATTTAGATATAATTAAGGCAAAGGGCATAACCCTTAATTATCATACTCAAAAACAGGTTAACTTTGAGAAATTAAGGGATATGGTCCTTAACGAAGCGCCCGAGGAATACATAACAACTAACAATATTTTACGGACTCGCCTCCACGAAGTTATCACCCGCCCTGTAACTAAAGTCTTTAGAACGAATTTTTGTAAAAGAAAACGTATTAAAAATTTTGATTTTGTGCCTTATGGTTATAAAAAGGCTAAAACTTGCGAGTAGTAGTAGTTCTAAAACTTTTTTAATATGTAGTATCTCGGTATTTAATTCTTAGTAACCTACCCCTCCTGATTTGCGATAGAAAATTCGGTACCTTAACTTTTAAATATAATGTATCAGTAAAAGGAATAGTAGTAGTAGTGGGTAAGAAGGACATCTACTAATTAACTTTAGGAATCTGTGTGTCCCCTCCTAAAAGTAAGAATTATACCTCCTCCTTAGCTGTAGGAAACTGTGTATAATCGTCTTGAAACTACTCTTTTTTATACCAGTGCTTGACCAATAAGCGCTACAAACATTGTTTACGAACATAGATAAACAACGTTGACTTAGCTGGTACATCAATCCTTCCCCTTGCTCCACATCCTTTTCCCCTCCTTCCCGACAGAAGAAAGCCGACACCTTCTCGTGGTTTCTGTTGTTATTCAACCAAGATCGGCAATCCTTTTCCCCATGTACTACTTTTGGACATATATTTTTTTAAACGAATCCTTGTTGCTTATTTTACCTAGTTAAAAAGCTTACTTAATTTTTAAAAACAAATCTACTTTTTACATTTTAAACTTATAAATTTTGATAACAATTACGTTTTTTAGCTTGAGAAACCTACTATCTATGCACCTGGTTTCAAATATTATTTTAACCATATTATTTTTCTATAATGTGTGTGTGAAATATCGTAAGAAATTACTTTGCTACATTCCTTAAACTTTTATATATTAAATACATATTAAATTTTTATTATTCAATTGCATAAAATAACAGTTAAAAGAGTTATCGTCTTTTTGTGGTTTTGAGATAACTCCTGGAATTAACAGAATGTAAAAATTATATTTTCAGCTTAAATCGTTCACAAATGTTGGTTTGTGCTGTGTTTATCTAATAGAAGAACTTTTTTTTAGCAGTTTTTTCTGGTGATTGTTTCCAAAATTACATACATCATAGACAAGTTTAGTGTTGTTTGGGATTACAACAGCAGATGATTGCAGCTACTGTTTTTAGAAGGTAATCTGACATTTAATTTTATATTTTTTGTATATATATTTTATTACCAACTACCAAATTAATACATATCCAGTTATAAGACTTATATTCTCAATACGTGTTGACTATATTTTTTAAGTGTCTGATATAGTGTGAAAGTTGTTTTCCTATTTTTTTTTAACTATATCAACCAGCGCTGTTATACCTACATATTTTTGTATGAAATTTTTACTGAGATTTCAATCTTTTATTTACAAGAGCTCTCTATCAATCAGAGTTCTGTACCACATCTTTTTTTACTTCTCTATACAAAAGTATTATAATAATTGAGAGGTAAGCTTAAGTTTATGCAAAAATATTTGTGATACCGAAGGATGTGTGTCAATAAAAAATGTCCGCCTTGGCGGGTGTTTTAGATTTCTTTCTGTACTTTTAGACTCTAAACTGTGTTGTTTTGTTAAACTTCGATTAATGATGATGATTGTTTTAGTTTATATTTCACTGGTGTTACGTTTAAGTTTAGAGAAATAATTTTAATTTCAGGTGTCCTGCAAGTGCTATCATTCTTGCAGGCTTATTTCTTATGAAAGAAAACTTGATCTACACCAGAAATATTACAAACAAACTTCCGATGTACAAGTACTTATATTATGAACCTTATTAGCCTAATTCCGGTGAAAGAAGACGCCATGGAAACTATGAGGAAGTAAGTGATAGTCATCGTCAAGGTACGATTTGTTATTTTGTGTCTAATGAAAAGGGTGAAATGATGAGGGTCTGTAAACAGACATTCATGAATATTTTTGCCATATCAAAAATGAAACTTGAAACTATAATAAGAAAAAAAGAAGATGGGCGAAACAACTTTCAAAGATAATCGAAAGTCTCACAGATCAAAGAAATTTACCGCTGACGATCGCAATGCTGTTATTCGTCACATAGCTTCATTTCCTAGGGACGAAAGTCATTATTCAAGGTCTCAGTCTGCCAAACAATACTTAAGCCTGAACTTAATATTCATCGGTTATACAAGGCATTTGTTACCAAATGTCCAAACCAAAACTGTTCGTATCGATTTTATAACAGAGTGTTTCGACAGGAGTTTCCTAACTTAAAATTTCGCCCACCTAGGAGTGATACTTGCAGAGTCTGCGATAAAGCAACATGTGAAATAAAAAGCCGACTTGCCTTCTAGTGAACAAGCTCGCCAAAATTTGGAATGTACCATCGAAAAGCAGAAGGCAATAACTTTAATGAAACAAGATATAGCTTCTTCACAGTTGCCTGGAGCCGGTTTCTGTTGTTTGTCTGTTGACTTGCAACAAGTCCTTTTGTGCCCACTTTAACACATTCGATATGTTTACGCTAGTCAGCTCAGCTGTTACAATCTGGGAATTCACTGCAGTAACACAAATACTGCATATATGTGCGTTTGGAATGAAGGGATGGGAGGCAGGGGAAGCAACGAAGTGGTTTCTTGTATACTCTAGATTTTTAAATAGTATTGACGTCCCACAAAATCGCCTAGTTCTTTGGACTGACAATTGCGCAGGACAAAACAAGAATAAAGTTATGATCATGTTATTCATTTTTTTAGTATGTCATGGAATATTTGAGAATATTCAACATAACTTTTTTAATATCGGGACACTCTTTTATGGCGTGTGACCGCGACTTTGCGCTAATTGAAAAGCGGAAAAGGTTATGAAAGCAATGGTTCCCCAAGACTTACACAAGGTCATCATGTCGGCAAAGTATGATCCCCCGTTTCAGATTATCAACATGGAGTCTTATGGATTTTGGAATCTCAAGAGGTTGCGGAAGACCTTATTGATACTAAAAAATGAATATTAGTAAAGCAGTCATGATCTGTATTGATAAAGGAAAATCCTGGAGTGGCAAGAGTAAAATATACGTACAGCGATGTTGAAATTTGGAAAGAAGTTTCAATTTTAAAGAAAAACAAGACCATTCAGGACGTAAAGGAAACTGTTCTCAACCATTTGCCTCCCAAGAACAAAATATCGGACAACAAAAAAAATCTTTACGTTCTATGATCGATTTTCTGGAGAATAAAGAACATAAGGACTATTACCTTAAGCTATTACACTAATTTAGTTCAAATTATTTATGTTCTGCAGACAATATTCTAGTACCTTAAGTTTTTGTAGTTTATTTAGTGATAAGTTTGCTATTAAACAGTTTTTTTCCTCTGAAACACCTTTCTGTTTATTGAGGCACTTAGCATCTTTCTTGTTTTTGTATTTTTTATATTTTTTTATATTACAAGCGTTTTGCATTAGCCACTGAAACAAGGCTAAATTTGCAGTAATATAATATGTTTAAACAAAAAGTAAAATCTAAATTAATTTATTTATTACCCTTTTAAAAATATTCACAGAAAATTTCGTTTTTCGTAAATATCTCCCTTTTCTAATTTTGGCACTTAGCCTGTTTGTACCGGACACCCTTCAATTATACAGGGGTATTTATTGTTTTAATACATATTCCCTGATAGTTTCCGTTTTTTTTTATATACAAGGCTACATTATACTAATATTTATTTCTCAACATTATTTACGAGGTGTTTTAATTATACGGACTGTACCATAATGGTTTTTAAAAATAGGTGAAAAAAAAAAAAAATTTTATTATTATAATTTTAATATATATATATATATATATATATATATATATATATATATATATATATATATATATATATATATTAATTTTATATATATATATATATATATATATATATATATATATATATGTCTTTAACACCCATGGTATTATTTAAGTTGTTTTTGGCAAATTACTATTTAATTATTCATTTAAATAGGTACTATACTGATCGTTTTAAACATAATGGGGATATATACCGGTTGTGCCATTTAAACGGTTAAATATTTTAGACATGTTTATCTTTTAGATTCGCCAAATGTGTGTACCGATTGTCTACCTACTGTTTGAATCTGATACATACTGTTAAACCTGTTGATCAATGCGTAGGGACTTGTACTTGTTGATAAATGAATCTTGGTAAGTGACACTTATTTAATGTTTGAAACAATACTTATTAATTCCTCCACTATAGACAGGATATAGGCTTCGAACGTCCTTATTAAGGATTTTAGAGCTGAGGAGCGAAGTGGTAATCCCTGCTTACAAAACAGGTAGCTTTTAGCTGAGAACCGGCTTTATACAGGTTGAAAATGCCTATTAAGCAAGACGATATAAACTTAAAACATATTTACGATGATCATGTAACAGCTCCAACCGAACAACTGGAACCACTTGTACCACTGCTACCCCGAATAACTGGAGCCACTCAAACCACCCGTACCAGACTCAGGATCACCAGGTTCGCCAGGATCAGGTTGTTCAGGATCACGAAGATCATCAGGATCACTAGGTTGTTTAGTTTTCTACAATAACATATGCTTATTAAACAACGTTTTCCATATTTAACCATCATCATCATCATCGGGGTTTTAACTATCTAGCGCTATACGTATACGGAATAATTTGCCCAAACCCCCATTTTTCCCGGTTCGAGCCCCTCATAGCCTTTTATTTAATTATTTAAAAAAACAAATGCCAACGTTTCCATTTTTAACCAACATCATCATCATCGGGATGTACCTACCTAACGCTATCTATTATATACTGCTACAAATACAGAATAATTCGTTAACCGTACACCGGAGCGATGATTAATACATGAATTTGACAAGGACACTTGCGTAATATCTTAAAATATAGTTAGACTAAGATTCCTAAATAAATTATGCAAACCAGCAAAACACCAATGAAGTTCGCAGCGTCTGTTTATAATGTTCTGCTCTTAAGTCCCAGGCCTGGTGATTAAACACAGGGCCCCACATGTTAGGATTTAACATTTGCAGCTGACAGCCGCATTTTTTTAACACATGCACAGTGCCCTAAAATAGTAGTAGCCTAAGATTCCTAATTATTTAGCTCTTCTACTATACACAATTTAACCAATACTATTTAATATGCCCTGGCCGCAGGGTTTTAAGGCGTTGGAATCAGGACGAGGCGCTAGTGGCTCGAATCCTGCATGAACTTTTTAATTATTTTTAATTCATCAGATGACTAATTAATTAACCTACGTTTCCTAAATAGTGACGTCAGAGATCCAAGATGGCGCTGGTGACGTTTGACCTTTGACAGGTGACAGGTGACAGGTGACTTTTGACAGATGACATTTGACAGTGACACGCATGCGCAATACTCTAAAATAGGCGTAGCCCAAGATTCCTAAATAATGACGTCATGGACCGGAAGTCGGCCTGTCTGTCAGAGGTGCCGCATAGAAATTAGGATCCATGCAAATGTTTACTTAGATTTTAATAAAAAATATAAAATATTAATATTTGCGAAACTGTTACCTCACCAAAAGTACAAATTTAAATTACTTGTATTTGTGTTGGAAAAAAAATTCTTTACATCATCGACATTTTATTATTTTTGAAAGTGTGAATTAAAATTGACTTTGTGAATTGTTTGATAAACAAAGCAAGGCAAATTAACATCTTTGCAAATTTTGTGTTGGACTTTATTTAGATTTTAACGAAAATTTTTAAAATAATACTATTTTCGGGACTTTAAAGTAAGGATATATAGCCACTTCCGGCGCCTCCGAAAACGCGTCAAAGCGTCATCCTTGGAGGAAGTCAAATTGCGCAAGCGCTGGCTGTCTGGCGAGATTTAGCTCACGTGAACTAACAGTATTTTTTGGGTACTGCGCATTTTGTGAAAAAAGTGACAGCTGTCACTTGTCAAATTTCACCTGTCAACTTTCAAAATGTCAAAAACCACGTGACTTAGTTTTTTTACGTGAACAAGATCTATCTGAAAGCCCCCCCCAATTTGAAAAAAATGTCCCGT
>JAHBCN010014048.1:0-23501 GCA_019359885.1 Listronotus oregonensis
TAAATTCTTCTCTGGGCCCAACAGAGCAACACGTAGTGACACTTTTATGCAGCCTTTTACAGTTCAACTTAAGAGGCCCTGTACTTCCACTTTGTTTGTTCCTTTATCCCTAGAGTGTCCAAACTATGAAACAGGCTATCCCCAGATGTTTTCCCTTTTTCTTTCAATCTTCAAATAATTAAGTCCTGTGTAAATAAACTCTCTCTTACCACACTTAAGACACCCACAGTACGTTAGTACTTGGGACTTTAGCCTTCGTGAACTGTCTAATAATAAAAAGAAAAAACATTGTTGTTTTTAGGGGCTCATTTATTTTTAAAAAGCAAAACGTAAAAAAGGGTTTTGTTTTTGCTTTTTTTTGTCCCAACTTTAATCTTTAGATTTTAAAACGGGATCCCGATCCCGAATATTGAAAACCCCAGATAGTATGGCATTAGTTGCATGCTAAAGTAATTAAAATAAAATTCTGGTACCTTTACATGAATATATCTATATTTTAGGTTACAGTGTTTGTTTTAAATCACTTTTTTTGTAATGCGGTTTTTTAAATTTATTCATTTGTTAATACTTAAAACAGGGTCATGAATTTTGAAAAAATTTTTTTAAAAAATGTTATAGCAAAAAAGGAAATTTCACGCCACGGGAAAATTCCATGAATTTCTAGTGCGCCCTGTAAATCAATAAAAAATATGATACCAATTTGGCTTTTACATTTTTTATAAAAAAAAATAGGTTTAGATAAGTGAAATTAAGGATTGATACTAAAATGGAAAAAACTGGCCTTAATTTTTGTAAATCAGATGGAAAAATTTCAAGGCCTCAGGGACTTCACGAGGCTTCGGTGGTAAAGCCCAAAATTTCTTACGAGTTTACATTTCGGCTTGCTCGTAACTTATGGTGATCCGTGACAATGCTGGACACAATCAGAGATCTCTTTAGAAAACAAATCCACGATCAGCCGTGATACAATGCTCAAAGTCCTCTCAAAAAACCATCTCCTCGGTGAATCCTAGAATACATCATTGCTCTATGAGCACCAAAACGTGTCCTATATGAAAAAAGATACTTTACAAGATACATACCTCTTTCTCAAGGGATTCCTTACCGCATCCATCACGTCAAAAAGTCACAAAAAATATTTTTTTTCTAGTATTAAAAAATCAATATACATCTAAATATTAACGTTTCGATAAAAAAAAAAATTTTGATTCTTACTGCAAGATGAAATAATCTTCAAAAAATTTCACAGGATGATTAGATTTTTGCAGCATACTCTTTCACGACACGACTTCACATGTCGAACACAGATTATCTATATAAATTAAAAAAAAAAAAGATGGGGAACTCTATTTTATCGGCCATTTTAGTTCGACTAGTCCCGCTGTGGCGCAAAAATTTGCGCGCACTCGGTTTTATTTAAAGTTTTAATTTCATTTTCGATAATCCGGAATGTGCTTATTTTACTCTAAAATTTAGGAAAATAAACACATTAACTGTTTTCCATAAACAATAAATAAAACAACACATTTTTTATTATCTTACAAATTTATTTAAAATTGCATTAAATGTCTTTTGTGTCATTGGGGGTTTTTTGATGCTTGGTTTTGTATTTGGCCTTCTGTTGTTTTTTTATTTACATTCAAAATGGAATCTAAAAATAAAAATGTATTTAAACCTATAGGTAAAGGTAATTCATTTTCACAAATATAACTATTTTGTCTTTCCATAATAAAACTTTTTTTGCTGTAAATTCCTCTTTGATAACAAATACTTTCTTCTTTTTTAATGTGTATTATAAAAGAAAAAAAAAAAACCTATCCCAAATATAATTAAATTGAATAAGGAATTTTAAATAGCAAACTCACTGAAATTCCTGGAAAAAAAAACTTTCCATTCCAGTGTTTTAAAGAACAATTTGGGACACAACACTTAAAAACCATGATGTTTTACATTTCAGTTCAATTATTTATTACCAAAATTTAAAAATGTACAAACAGTCGAATTCTGAAATTTTAAATTAAATCACAGATTATAAATATTAATAAAAAATTATAATATATATACAATGACATATTTTTTGACAGATCCAGATCCCCCACGACAGAACTAAAAAAAAGAAATTAATGTGACAAGTGAGTTACACTCGCGACATAGCGGGACTAGTCAGTACTAGGAGTGCCCAGGCCCTGATGTCGAAGCTCCTTGAAAAAGTACCTCTTGTTCCTGACATCTCTCTCTGACGTTTCCCATAATCGTGTTCCGTCTACAGCATTTCCCGGGTTTTTTCATGCAGTGCGACTCGAACATTTTGGGCTCGGCCTTGATCTGTTTATTCCAAAAAAAAAACCCGTTTTGATCACAATCCCACGATTACTTTTAAATGTCCTTGGTGAGACCAGTTTTATAGAAACCAATGTGTCTTAAATTCGCCTTGAGAATTGACGTATAAGAAAATCGATTTTTGACAATCAGCTGATATTTACCAAATAGAAATTTAAACTATTTATTTAAATTACAATACATAATTAGAAAAAGTCCTGATAATAAAGTAACATAAATCAAGTAAATATACACTATTACTTTGCCATTCCAATCGAAAGAATACAAACAGCATATTACACCAGGAGGGGGTTTTCCTATCTCGCCATTTTTGGTTTTATTTTAATCTTCATTTTTTTTTTTTAGAAAAATTTTCAAATAAAGTTTTTAAAAAAATTAAACTAAATAAAAAATAACATATATTTTGAGAGTGTTTTAAAATTTTTTTTAGACACGCCATTTTATTATTTTATTAAAGGGGCTTTTTATTAGGGATTAAAAAAAATTTAACCCCTTCTTTTTGAGTTTGGGCCAAGAAAAATCCCCAAAATAACAAATTTTTTAAATTTTCCCTTTAAAGATTAAAATAAAAAAAATACACTGATTTGTGGGCAAAAAAAAAAAATAAATTTCAACAAAATTTTAAATTTAGTAAAATAACAATAAATATTTGTTTAATCTTGATAACTAAATTATAATTTCAACCTTTAATCACATATTTTTTAAAAGCCTACAAAAAATTTGGAAAAAATTTAAATTTACTAATTTATTTAAAATAGCAATAATTTGAAATTTAATGATTTGTTTAAATATAAATGCAATTTTATTTCAATTGCTGGAAAAACCCTTTTAAGAAAAATTTATTTTTGAGCTTTAACCTAAAAAAATTGGGAAAATCATTTAAAATCACCCCAAAAGTATGCAAAAATTCATGAAAATCGGTGTGGTTCCGAAATAAAATTTTACCAAAACAAATTAAAATGCATTTTATAGATAGAAAGGTTTTATTTTAAAATCTATAATAGTATTTGTTTTAAAAATCCATATTTTTAATGTAATTAAAGTTTGTTTCAGGGAGTTGACTGTGCACTTTGTCCAAAAAAATCCTTGGGCTTTAAGTTTTGCTTACAAGTCATTTCTAGCATGTCTGGCGAGTAATCCAAAGAATATTTAATATATTAAAATAATAAATATATTTGCCACAAAAATATAGAACATATCTAACTCGCCTTTTTGCGATAACAAGAAGCCGCCCCTAAAAGGAACTAATTTGGTATCTTCCTAATAAAACAATTAACACTAATGGCCATACGGTAATAATTAAAGCCGTATTAACACCAAAATTCGGTTTCGCCACATATATCTTATCTGCTGATAGAAACTGCTAAAGTCATTACGGGTTAATGGGCATCGTGGGTACGGCCGTTTATTGATTCTAAAATTAACCAGAATAACGAACATGTCATCAGTCTTTGGTAACTAAAATTTGAAAATTAATAGGACGTCACCCTTTGATTCTAATTTGTATTTATATGATACATCATATGACCGATAATCACGGGTATAGAGTTATCTGTTATAAATGGATTTTCATCTATGTTCTTTATTAGGCGATGGGAAATCAATGGTTTATATGACTTTTTTGTTAAATTTATTTAATTATCACTTTAAACGTACAATCTATTACCTATAGTTTACAACAGTAGGCAGTTTTAAAAAAATATTAATGCTAACATGATTTAATATAATGTCGATCTCAAGCAAAAAGGGACAAACGTATCAGCACACCTTAGTTGTTGTTAGATTAGAATGGACAAATTCATAAATGAAAAAACCAGAAGCGTCATATATCTGTCGTAAAATATGTGTGTTACAGCAATTTTCCTGTACTTTTGAAACAAAATGCTAATGATAAATGAATTGACAACACTGTATCACTTTTACTTGGGCAAAATTAAAATGCGAAGAGATGTTTAAGGGTCAAGATGCATCCCCGGCTATTAACAGCGCCCTTTAAGATGTTAAAAATTATTGTCCACGCACGCAGTTCAAAAAATGTTAACAAGTATAGAGAAAAAGGCCTTTTGAATATGGCGCACGGTATAGTACGGTCAGGTCTAGACTCCCACAATTTTTTGTGACCATGTGTAATAGTTGGGGCAAGAAAACTAAAAAATTACTATAATTTTGATTGGTTGTTTGTATTTTAGGGTCATACAATATTTTATCAATTTATAATTTGTATAAAAGTACAATACAATAGTGTCACGTCATGCAGGCAACATTAACAAGTTTTACGAGAATCATTGAGAGACCTTTTAAATACCAATTTTTCACAAAAATGGATTGGAAATTACGGATCCGTCCGGTGACCTCCCCGTTCACCCGACCTAACTGCATTAGATCGTCTTTTCTTTATGGGAATTTTTTAGTTAATAGGAGCCATAGATATATTGAAGAGCTCTGTGAAAACGTTATATTCGCATTTTAGTCATTAAGACATAGTACAGTGACGGAATTAAAATCTCGTACACCTAATTTTTTCCAGTGTGATGTTGGCTTTTGCGGACCTGGATCACCTGGAAATATACCTTATTTGACAAATTGTTATCTGTCACACATTTCAAAATTATATTATTTTACTTTTTTTAATTTTGGAAAATGAATGAACTAGAGAAGGCGAGAGTAATTACTCTATTCGAAGAAGGTGTTTCTCTGGGAAGAATAGCTCAGCAAGTTGGGAAACCAAGAAGCACTATTCAAAGCCTCAAAACTAAATGGGAAAATACAGGATCATTGGAGAGAAGGGCTGGAAGTGGTAGAAGAAAAATTTCAAACGAAAATCAAGATAATGATCTGATAGATTTTTTGCGAAACAATCCATTTCAGACAGCTGTAGAAGCACACAACCAAACTAATTTTCCTGGGACAGTAAGAACGGCAAGAAATAGTATTAGGAAGAATTCGGAATTGAGAAGCAGTGTAGCTGCTAAAAAGCCATTTTTGACCAATATGAATAAAGAGCAAAGAATGGGGTTTGCACTGGAATATTTACCGCAAGGTATGGATTTTGGGAAAGGGTAGTATTTACCGATGAGAAGATTTTTCAATCTTATTATAGCGGGCAGATTAAGTGTATAGCCGCAAAATACACGGTACGAAGAAAGATATACCCAACATGTTAAAACAAGTGGAAGATTTTCTGTTAATGTTGGGGGTATATGTCTTTCAGAGGGCTAGGCATATGCCACCGGTTCGAGAAAGATTTAATAGTCAAGCATATACACATACTCCAAAATGTTATGTTGACATCGGTAAGCAATATATTTGAACAAGAAAATTTTATATACCAGCATGACAACTGCCCCGTCCATACAGCAAGGAGAATTTCGGACTGGCTACTGGAAAATAACATTTCATTGTTACTTTGGCCCTCAAGAAGCCCTGATATCAATCCAATCGAAAACGTTTGGGGATATATCGTAAAGGAAATTAACAAGAACAATGATTTCCATCCACAAAACAGTGATGATTTGTGGAATAAAATTGAAGAAACCTGGAATAATTACAATGCACAATCCAATCGAAAACGTTTGGGATATATCGTAAAGGAAATTAACAAGAACAATGAATTCCATCCACAAAACAGTGATGATTTGTGGAATAAAATTGAAGAAACCTGGAATAATTACAATGCACAAATGCTGATTGCATTAATGCCCATACGTTTAAACTTATTAGTGGAAAAAAATGGTGCCGCTTTAAAATATTAAGCCGGTGTTTTTTCTTTAATATTTGAATAAAATAAACTATATATTTATTTTGGGGTCATGTATTTTATTGAATATTAATTAAGGTGAGAAAAAGGTAAAAAGCCAAGATTACCAAAATATTCAAAATTGACATAAAATGTTAACCTAAGTGTACGAAATTTTATTTCCGTCACTGTACATATCCAATCCTGTAAATTAAGTAAGGAAATGGTGTGAAGTGTACATTAGAAAAAATGCTTTTAATTGTTATTTCTTTTGGTAACTCTATGTTTCAGTTTTAATTATTATTATACTTATTCTTCTGGTATAAGGTAGGGTGTTACGGTAACTTGCTACTTTAAAAAATAAACTGTAAGTTTATTTTAGGGTAATTTAGTTTAATGGTTTTATTACGATTAAATAAAACTTTTAACAACTTTTTCAGTCTGAGATTTAAAAACTAAAATTGGATATTTTTGTCCTCCAATTAGTACTTTTCTATCATAATTAAGATCCAAAATATAATAAATGTACATACTAATATATTTATTTATTTACTAAGCTTATTCTTATAAAAATAAAGTAATTGCCTATACAGGGTAAACCCATTTTTTTTCTATGTAATTTCAAATATTTAAAAAATATAAAAGTTTGGGCTAACATTTTATGTAGGTATATTTGTTATTGAAAACAAAAAATGATGTTGTCACTATAACTTTTTTTACGCAAGCCTGCACAAAAAAATTTAATACGTGCTGTAGATTCCACGTGGTAAATTTTATAAAAAATGTTTCTGCAGTTTTTTACTTTCTTTTGTAATTAAAGGGATAAAGGATAAAATCAAAAACAGCGGCTTTTCAATTTTTCCCCGTTTCTCTTAGACAAATGAAGTTATTAAAATTCTAAGTAAGCCATTTTCAGTTTCTCCAAAACCGAGCCCTCAACACCTATAACGATTTTTATAACCACAGTAGTTACTGAGACAGTCCGTCAAAATACTTAATTTTGCCCACCCTGGATATGAATTATGGGAAGCTGCAGATGCAGTAGCACTGGGATTTGCTAGGCACAAAAAAGCAGGATCCGATATCCTAAAGGTACAAATAGTGATGAAAAGGAATCAACTTTAAAAAATATTCTTTTAAGGGTGCTCTTTTGGCATATTGTGGTGTCATAGGTAAACTAAAGAACCACCACCTTAGGGTCAACTATCACCAGGCTTAAAACGACGCTCGAAAGTCAGAGAAATCCTACATTTTAAAACATGGAAATCTTCTGGCCTACCTAAAGAGACAAAACGCCAAAATCTCCAGTACATTTTTGACGTCAACAATAGAAGATTTTTTAGCAAGGCTCCAACAAAATTATTGTTTGTTGGGATTTTTTTTGTTGTAGAAAACACTAGTGGTAAACGTATCAGATGCCTGTCACACGATAGTATTGGTAAAAATAATATTGTCAGACGAAACTGTTTTGAAATACAAAATTTCCAGTAGAATCATTAAAAAATATTTGTATATTATTGATGTTTTATGTTAATTGCTAATAATATTAAATTTAAAAATTATTAAAATAAATACGCATTTTTACTGTTACTCTAAGTACAGTACTAAGTTTTAGCACCAATAAAATGTTTTATGTAGTGCTAGTAGAGTGACCATAAGGATTTTTTCGCGACATACCGTTTTTAACTACTGGTTGATAGCAGTTCTTTTCCCACCATTCTAACCGTGTTTAACCCGCCTATACTCGCAAAAATTAAACGGTTTATGTATGTCACGCATGTGTCAACATACTAATCGTTTAATACACTTTTAGGTTTAAATCTAAATGTAAGGTCTTATTATTAGCTGTTTCCAAGTCAACTGTAACAAGAAAATCTTTTCCTTTATGATTTAAATATAATTTCATCCATTTGGGAATTAACTAATTAATCGAATAATCGGCAATCCAAATAGTTGTTAAAAACATTAGCAAAAAAACATCGCAAGAACCAAAACAATAGAAAAGCCGCGAATCCTCCATTATTTTAATTTGACACTTGACATAACCATTATTAACGCTCCTCCTGACTAGTGGCGATAGCGGTAGATACTGGGTACAAAGTAATGACGTTGATACTGACGTCAAAAAACCTTCCCCTAAACCGGTATGTTAACTGTCCTAACAATTTTCAACGCGGTATGTCGCCAAAATTTGATGCATCTATTAAGACAGATACGGTAATTAAAAAATAGCTTGACATTCAATGGCAAACTTTAAATAAAGACGGTGAAAAGAAACTCGGTGAGATGAGGCAGGACTGGTCAAAAGCACTTGGAATGTCAAGAGCAGTGATCTGGGGACTTATTTTAGTTATGTTTTACAAACAAAAATTGTATTGTAATTTATATGTAAAATATTTTAAAAATTTGAAAAATAATAAATATTTCTATTACTTTGCAAACGACTTTTATAAAAAATAAATCGATAATTAGAGTTTTGGGAATAGATTGCACGTGGACATTAAAAAAACTACCATTAGGCACTCGAAAAATGATTAAGAAAAATAAGTGCTATTTTAAGAGCACATTTTTTCAAAAATGATTTCTGGTATAACGATGATTTTTTTCACGTGTAATAGTGTACGAGGACTTGAAGTCCGAGTACTAATCTAGCATGAGTATCTTAATTTAAGTAAAAGGCAAATATTTTAAAAGTTGAAGGCTTGAAGGAAAACAAAATATTAAAAAAACAAACTAAGTAAAAAGTTTAATGCTTCTCCCGATGAGCAATAAATGAATACATAAAAGTAACTTCCAAGTTGTTCTATTGAGAGCTGCTAGGGAGAAATTATAACTCTCCGGAGTCGTGAAAATACCTATTAAAAAGCGGCAGGTAGACTATAGCTTATCGGGGGGCAAGAGAAGGGAACTTTTATGTAGTGTCAGTAACAGGGTAACTGGCTCTTTCTTGATCAAAATTAAAAATACTAATAGTTGTAGGCGACGTCATTTTACAAGAATGTGATTTATTTATTGAGATTTAGATAAGTTGGTAGTGGCCTTGATTCTTCGGTTATTTACCTTATACAGGGTGTCCCAGAAGTAATGGGACACAGAGCAACAGCAGATTCCTTGGGTCAAAATAATGCAATTAACGTATACTTGCCTTATTTCAAAGTTGAAAATAACAAAGATACAGGGTGTCAAACTTTTAATTTTGTTTTCGTTTTTTCGTAATAATTTCTTAACTAAATGACATAGCGGTACAAAAATGGGGATTTGCGGGTTCTGTGAAGCAAGAAATTCAAATTTATCCATACTTTTAATGTTGCTGGTAGAGGGCGCCAGCTACGGCCTACCCCAATTGTTTTAGATGACATAACTTTTTTTAAGCTTAGTATATCAAGCTGTTTATTAAAAAAGAAGTTACTATAATACCCCCTGCATCAAAAATGTATACTTCATTAAGGTCTCTGGGAGCAACTGTTTTCGAGATTAATGCATTTTAAAGGACCCGCAATTTTCCTATGGAAAATGGTTTTCGGCCAATTGTTTTCAAACTTTGCAAAGTTATAGTTTTCAACACGCTGATCAAAAGTCTATACGGGCACAAAACCCAAAAACCCCTCCAACCCCCCCACAATCAGGCCTAAAGGTCACTAGAGATTTGGAGAATTTTGAGGGTGAACTATAGTAACTTCTTTTTCAATAAACAGGTTGATATACCAAGCTTAAATAAAGCTATGCCATCCAAAACAAGTGGGGTAGGCTGTAGCTGGCGCCTCTACCAGCAACATCAAAAGTATGGATGAATTTGAATTTCTCGCTTCACAAAACCCCTAAATCTCCAAATTTGTACCGCTATGTCATTTAGTTAAGAAATTATTAAGAAATAACTAAAACAAAATTAAAAGTTTGACATCCTGTATCTTTGTTATTTTTAACTTTGGGATAAGGCAAGTTTACGTTAATTGCATTATTTCGACCTAAGGAATCTGCTGTTGCTCTGTGTCCCATTACTTCTGGGACACCCTGTATATAACATCTTTAATATGTGTTACAACCTGCTTATAGTTTATTTACATAATTTTGCAGCTAAGTAAAAAACAACAACCAGGCTAAATAAATGAAGAAAACATTTGCATCTCTTTAGTTAAAAAATATTGTACCAAGTAACTTTTTGCTAAATTTCCCAAACGACTTTGAACCATAAGCTAAGCTAATGTAATTAAAGCAAACCAACCCCACAGACGGTCAACAATTCTTCTTAAGCAGGTCATCCAGACCTCATTAATAACCTCGCAGCAGCTTCTCGGCGCTTCCAGACTTACGAGTGAGTGCTCTCAACCCCTTGACGATACGCTGCCGTCGACGAAAAACAGCGCTCGGAACGGAACACTAAATTTCCTGAAAGTGGTGCAACACATTTCGACGAAAGCAAGGAGTTAATAAAGTTTCTGCTTTATAGCCACTCTGTTTGTTTTTTCATCTGAAAAGAAACTGTGTAAAGCATTAGCTTGCAATTGGGTTTCCATTTGTTCCCCATTATTTTCTTTTCTCTCAAAGGTTATTTTATTTGAGGACATAATAAAAGGTCTAAGGGACTAATTTGTCTGACGACCCAATATCTGAAAATATAATATTTCCTGACGAATATTTTCCAAATAATAACAAAAAGTTTGTTTTGTTCAAATTATTTTAGTAGGTAAATTATTTTGTAGAAAAAATGAAGGCTGTTATCAAAATAGTTTAATATATTTAGGTGGGCATTGCAGTCCTACTTGTTATGTTTTTTTTTTAATTAATACTATTTTTATTCTAGTAAAAGTTTTAAAATATATAATTTTCTGACCCTCTAACGCCGCTTGGTTATATTAAGTACTATACTAACAGTAATATTGAGAACGCGATGGTAAAAGCAATATCATATAACTAGATACAACGTTGTCCCTAATTTTATTTAAGATAATTTTATTAAGGTTAGAAAATATTTAATAAATAATTTAAAAAAACTATCCATTTTATGTTTTTTGCTCTAACTTTCTTACCCCGCTAAAACAGTATAAACATTAAAAATAACAGGCTCAACTTAGGAACAATTTTATTTTAAACTTGTTCCTTATATTTTCGTAATATGTTAAAAACACCCGGACTGGCGTATCTTGTTGGTTTTATGTCACGGTAAAGGTATTTCCCGGCATTATAAGGAAAGTTTAAGAAAGTAATCGAAACTAAAAGCTATTTATAAATTTTTTAAAAGTTACATAATGAATCCTTTAACGTTTCTGCGCAAAATTACCAATCTCCAATTCATTGGAAAGTTTGCGCCAATGTCTTTTAAATATTTCAAAAACTTAAATAAAAGAAGTACACCAATGCGAAGGGCTTTGTTGCCAGTCTGCAATTCCTATTATTATTTTGGGGAATTTTGAACCTTGCGTGCCTCTATTGATACCTATAGCCTACCAATACCACACACACTTTTAACTGAGTCTATTTATCTGTGGGATCCACTGTAGTAAAGATGAATAAATGTCATTGCGTCATAAACACACAAACAAAAGTAACACTGCAACTGCTGCATTTTTGTTTTGTGATGATGATCTTAAATAAAGAAAAACTTTTTTCTGTAGTGTCTTTCCTCCCTGAAATGTTGTTAATGTAGGTTGTAACCAAGGAAGTTTAAAGGTGTATGGAAGCCCAATACTGTAGAACAAAATTGTCCAGGCGTGCCGGGCAGCGGGACTAGGGGGATTGGCCCCGCAGAGTTTGCGCAATGAATAGTAGGTCAGAGCCGGACTTCCATAATTTTTTGTTACTATCTATAAAGTTGACATCATCAAATGTCAAATTCAAGCATTCACTGTTTTTTAATTTTTTGCACTACCATAGAATATTTAAAATTATTGTGTAATATTGGATTTTATATCTTTACAGCCTTCTATTTAAATGGTCGATATTTTTGTGAGTTTTGTATTTTTACCAAAAATCTTTGTAAATAAATAAACACGATTTTTTAAAATAAATTTCAAACATTGTATGATAGTTTCATGTACTTATCACCAATATTGTAATAAAAGAAGGGCAAGATAGTGTAAATGAGTTTAATTTAATGCTAAGATTTTGGTTGTACATTAAAAAGTGAAAATTTTTAAACTGCTTTTTAGGCATATACTTTTCACTAATAACAAACATTCATGAGACAGAATAACAGTGGTTAAAAATGTTTAGTAACCTTTGGTACCTAGGTATCCATTGTAACAGTATTCGTTAAATATTATGTGTCTACAGTATGTCGAGCTTAAAAAGTTGATAATGTAAGTTTAAGAAACCAAAAATATAATTTCTTTTTAAACAAATACAGAAAAAGCAAAAAGAAATTTAACATAAAATTTTACTTTCTTTCATTCAATATATTAAAATTTGCCTGGTCTGTCCAGTAATTAATAATTTTGATCCTTTAAAAGAATGTACTGAATTATTAAATGAAACAAAAGTACCTAAATGTAAACCTTATTTCTTTTAATAATCCACAGAAATACACAAACATTGTGGAAATCATCTAAAAGATAGTTAAGATTGGCTTACTCTCACTGCTATTCCCTATGAAATTTTTATTATTCTCTTATTCATAATTAATATATTATTATTTATTCGGTTGCCTAACGTTACGTTTCATAAGAAGCACCTAATTTAAATATAAGAAATACTTACCTAAAGTAAAAAATGCCGGGTATGTTACCCTTGGATTTGAAAGACAAAACCATACAACCTCTAATCACCAAAAACGGTACTCCAGTCTCATAAAAGTATAATGTGTTTCCTACTTACACACTGATTTATCAGTGTGTAAGTAGGGAACACATTAAATTATTTCGTGGAATTTTGTTATTGCGCAGAATCGGCGGGGCCAACTCTGACAGTTATTTTCATACTGGGCTGGACATTTTTTGATTGAATGGGTCATAGCATTGGGCTTCCATACACCTTTAAACTTCTTTGGTTGTAACATACATTAACAACATTTCACAGGAGACAGAAATAAGTACAATGCGCTCTGCCTAAAAACCAGAGCGCGATTTTTTAAAAATCGTGGAAATGAAAGTTTTATAGTTGTATTTAGGTTACGAGGTTTGGCAGTCCATATTACATAATTTTTGTTCCGGATTTTTTTGTTGGTAACGACTTATCATCATTAGGGTATTAATATACATTTTTTTGGTGCGAAATCGCATTAGATATTTAAAGATTAGCACGAACTTCTGAGTTAAACCAGAGAGACAGAAAAATTATTAATACAAAATGAATTTTGCTAGATGGAAGGATGGATTAAAAAGGAGCAAACATATTTTTTTAAACTTTACTCATTTTTTTGACTTCACCAATTGTCATTTAAGCCTTTCAATATTACCAGCTGTGTTCAATGCTAATGGTAAAAGAAAAGCACGTGAAACTAAAGCGACTTAAAAAAAGGTCACAAGCGATTATGGTGCCTTTTGCTGTTTTTTGTTTTAATTTTGGGATTTATTATCTTAATAATTATTGGTGCTTTGCTATTTTTAACAATATTTTTTAAACAAATTAGTTTTTTTAATATATCTGTAACATCGTTTTCAGATAGTAATATTTTCGTGAATCCACTACCAATATCCTTTTTTATCGGACACCATATAAGATATTATTGGGATTTAGAAGCAGTTAATTGTATCTTTAAAGTAATAAACTTTTTGTTGTTTTGAATATCTCCAAAACAAAAAAAGCCAAAATTATTCTGAAAGCAGAGTTAATTTATTAACTAACTTATTTAAAAATATTTTCACTTAACCGATTTATTTATCCGTAGTAGTTGCCGAGATCTCAATACATTTATTATCTATTTGACATCATGTACTGGTTGGAGTACGACATACACCCTATATAAAAAGGCTTCTATATCCTTTAATTTGTTAATTAAGCATAACAAAGCAAAATTAATTTTTCTAAGTTTTATCTCTTTAAAGGTATCCAGAGCACAGGGGAGGCAGCGGTGACTTTGGGCGTGCAGGATATCTTGGTAGCTTGGGAATCTCGTTGAGAGTTATTGTTCACCACGGAAAATTTAACGCAAATTAGAAAATTAATCGAGTGTTGCATTGATTCCGTTCGTAAGGCAAGATTTATGAACATTTTAGCAGGCTTTGCTGGCTAAAGTTGGTTTTGTATAGTTTAGTTACTTTACTTATATATATATATATATATATATATATATATATATATATATATATATATATATATATATATATATATATATATATATATATATATATATATATATATATATATATATATATATATATATATATATATATATATATATATATATATATATATATATATATATATATATATATATATATATATATATATATATACAGTGTTCTACTTAAATTGGGAACATATGGGAAACTTTTTTATTATTAATTTTACGAAAAAAAGTTATTCTCTATAAAAAGTTGTGCATGTTCTAAAACCTAAAATTAAATAACAAGATATCATTTTTAAAATTTTATACGAGGTATGTCAACAAATATGTATTTCGCTTCAGAGTAAAGTACCTTTTTATTTTAAAATATCGAAAATTGTTATTATGAAAAGTTGTTTGAAATTAGAAATTATGTTTAAATATGGAATTACATCCTTTTTAATCACAAATAAATAAAAGTAGGCCGATTTTTTTGAAAATTGGTATTAGAGACAACCTTTTAATTTTCAATAATTTTTCCTTGTAACTTATTTCCATATGTTCTCAAATAAATGCACTTTACTCTAGTACCATTTTAAGTTTTTTCACTTTTTTGAACACCGCATTGTATAATAATATTTAAATTTTTATCATCAATTTATTTTAAATAAAATATTTATTTTATCAAAAGTAGTTTTTTTTTTTTGATAAATAAAAAATAATAAATCTTTCTATATAATATTTTAGATATTATATATATATATATATATATATATATATATATATATATATATATATATATATATATATATATATATATATATATATATATATATATATATATATATATATATATATATATATATATATATAATATATTTTATCAATTTTTTTTTTTTAAAATAAAAGCTTATTAAAAGTGATGGATTTTATTATTTTACTAAAAAATAACTGCACTTATTTTATTTTTTTTTTAACAGCCAATTAAATTTTCCTGGAATATTTACCCGAATTTAATTTAAAAATAGTTAACAGTTTTTTGCTTAAAAGGGTCAGTTTAAAAAAGGTGGATATATCCTTGGTCACGATATAATTTCAATTTTTCAATTTAATAAAAAAAGCTTAACACTTCTACCACTCTTAGCATTTTCAATTTCATTTAAAGGAAAGCTGTTCGTCTTATAAACGATTCCACGCTTACAGAAAAGCTTTCTTCTTTTGCCTACCGACGAGCTGTGGAGAATCTGTCGTTCTTTTATAGGTATTTTCATGGCTCAGAGGAGTTGGCCAGTATAATTCCTTCTCTGGCAACTTCCAACAGAGCAAACCGAAGTAAAACTTTTATGCATCCTTTTACAGTTCAACTGGAGAGGCCCCGAACTCCTCGCTTTTTTCGTTCCTTCATCCCTAAAGTGTCCCGACTATGGAACCTGCCACCCGCAGAAGTTTTCCCTTCTTCTCCCAGTCTCCAAATATTTAAGTCCCTTATGAACAAACTCCCTCTCGCCACACTTAAGATACCCACGGTATGTTAGTACTTAGGCCTCAGCCTTCGTGGACTATCCAAAGATAAAAAAACACGTGGTGTTGTAGAAATAATATATTTAGAAAACTACTGAATTCGTTAACTTAAAATTTATTATAATATAAATGTTATGTATTGGTATCTCAACGTGCCCTTGCCTGAACTTTTTAGATTTTTCTCAAAAAAGTTACACAAATAATAATTTGCCGTTCCTCTGTCTCCGCCTGTTTTGTCACGGGCTTTAACTAACAGTGACAGTAGTATGAGAAGGCGAATTCATTATAAGAAAAGTTTAAGGATTAAAAACTAAATTTTACAAAATTAAAGGCAATAATTAAATTTTCCCAAGAACCAAGATAAGCACATTAATGTCTTAAAGTTTGTGTTTAGGCTACCCATTTTAATTTGGTTAAATAGTTTTCGCAAATGTTTTCTCATTTACAGGCGCTGCCTGTAATTCTCTAATAATTTCGTAAATATTCCAGTCATAAAAATGTAATTTAACTTGTTAAACTTGACTTTTTTAATGTTTTATTACTAAAAACTATGCAAATGTTGCCGATTAAAAAAAAACAAAAGTATTCCGATTTAAGATTTAAAGAAATGTTAGAAAATGTAAACCTTAATTTAAATTATAAATTACTTTATGATAATAAATAGGTTTTAATTAAATCGACTTAATTAAAAAAGAAGATTTCCTACTTAAAAAATCTTGTTTTTTATTTAACAAGAGGAGGCGTTAAAACAAAGTTGTGGATACGTATTTAGAACTGGCGAATAAGATACCCTTTTTATTAATGAAATTAATACAGGTAGATCAGAATCTTTAAACCAAGCGGACAAACAAAAATTATAGGGTTTAAAGTTTATTTAAGAGAACTGAATACAAAATATATTGAATGATTTTTAATTATCTATAAGTAGGTAAAATTTTTTAATAAAAAATATTCTCTTTAATGTTATGTTATAATAGCAAACCCAAGAACAGTGGAGAATTTTACCAGTCCAGCTGTGTTTTACACTGACACATGAAAGCAGGTAAGTTAATTTAAAAGGATTTAAAGATCTGATATAAAGAGGTCAATGGCAAACAATGGCATTTTAAGCAATTTCTACTTACAAATTTAGGTGTTTACTATTTCAGTAATTAAGGATGATGAACTATACTGAGTGACAAAGAAAGGTAAACACCTAGATGTATTTATTCATACTTTTTAATATATTGCTTACATGTTTAGCTTATAACAATAAATAAATTATTGGAGTTTCAGCCACTTTGGTTATCGCCGAACCAAATTACAGTCAATAACGTGTCAAAGACCCTCGATGTCTTACACACTCATTCGTACGCCGGGGCATTGTTCTGATGAGGTGGTCAATGTCCTCCTGAGGTATCTTATTCCACCCTACCACCAACTCATGTCTAAGTACTGCTAGAGTCTGAGGGGCATGGGGTAAGTTAAGCAACCTTCGGCCGAGCATGCAGACATGTTCTATTGGAGAAAGATCGGGCGATCTTGCAGGCCATGGTAAACGATTGATATGGTGTTGATCCATGAAGGCCAAAGTTACTTAGCAACATGCGGCCTGGCGTTGTCTTGTTGGAAAATGGCATTTTCAACTTTCTGAACATATGGAAGAACATGTGGTTCCACTACTTCCTGAATGTAACGAAGGGCGGTCATGTTGCCTTGGATAAAAATTAGAGGTGACATGCTACCAATGGTTATGGCACCCTATATCATAACACCCACGGTTTGGTGGATATGCCTTTCAACATCAAATTGTGGATTTCTTCTTTCACCACGTCCCTTTCTTCCCTTGCTTGGACGTCATGTATACCCCAACAAAAGCGCGATTCATCGCTAAAGATCGCGTGATTCCATTCTTGATCCCAATTTAATCTCTCTTTGCACCATTGCGGGCGGTTCCGTCTATGCTCAGAAGTCAGTGGTAAGACGCAATGGGGTCGGCAAGAAAAAAGCCCAAAACTTTTTATTTTGCTGTAAACTGTACGCATCCCAACCATCCTTCTATGTTCTTCAAACCACTGATGTGCAATCGCTCGAGTAGATCCAAAACGGTCTTTTAGAGCTAAAAGTCCTAGTCGCCGATCTTGACGCTCTGTTGTGTCCCTACGACGTCCAGTGCCTCTAGCTCTATGCCGCCGGCCTTCTTGAGTCCATGCCTGATAACATCTTACTATGGTATAGTCTGTCTCAAAGTATAATGTATTAGCTCTTGCCTTCATTTGTGGATTTTACCTGCCGACAGCAATAAAACTGCGGATCGATAGGTATTAAAGGACAGAACATTAGGGACGGACTTTAATAATATAAAGATTTATAATTTATTGTTTATTTAGATAAGTATAATCTTAAAATTAAATTAAGAAATTAAATATATGCACAGTTTTAATAAATTTATAACCATTATCTATACATAATTACATTTTTAATCTAAATATCTAAATCTAATTCTGTTTCACTATCAGAGTCATCATTGAGATTAATTACAATAGGATTTATGTTGTTTTGGATAGAAATGTAAGAGTCCTCAATTTTTATAATGTGCTGTATGAATTTTCCAACTTCAACGGTATGTTAGTAATTACATTTTTTATCAAATTTATAACACTGGGACTTAAAGTAGGTGTAATATTTTCTGTTCTGATCTTTGGTTTTACTTGGTTTCACAAATGCTTTATGGGGTTAAACATACAGTGATACGGAAGAAGCCGTAACACAGTATGCCCAGCCTGTTCAGCCAAATTATCACATACATATTGTTTTTTAAATGCATATGAATTAAGGACTTCCAAAAGTTGCGTTTTTTTGTAACTGAATCCAAAATAAATATCATTTTCTAACAAATATTTCTGGATTTCAGTTTTTGAACTTGATGAAGCTGGTGCTTTGTGTAGCAGACGGCTGTGGTAGCTTGCGTTATCCATGACAATAACACTGTTGTTTGAAATATTTTTTAAAGGATAATTTTGAAACCACTTTTCAAAAAGTTCTGCACTTGCATCCTCATGATAATCCAAGCTAAAATCCTTAATATTCTTTGCAGACAACAGCAAGCAAACAAATCCGTCTTCTGAACCAGCGTGTATTATGGTAATGCGTTTTCCTTTATCGAAGGTGCTTTCGTCTGACAGTTTTGACTGGAATCAACCCATCCTTTGGATACTGTGTCGTGCGTATCGAACCATGTTTCATCAAGGTAAATTATGAATCTGTTTTCTAACCTATATCTTTTTATTTCTTGAAGGTAATTAAATCTCTAAGTGCGTAATCTGTGCGATTCCATTACTACTTGTCTTTTGTCTATTTTGCTGTATTTAAATTCCATTTTACAAACAACTTTATAAAGGGTGGCACGGCCAATATTTATATTGGTTTCGTCTTTGTCTAGCTTCTTTTTCAGTTTATTCAAGGTAAGAATAACTCCGCTTTCATAAATACAATATATTTTCCTTCTTATTAGGTCCTGATCACTATTGTCGATATGGTGAGATTGAAAATTACTACGTTTTTTTCTTTTGTTCAATTCTTCATTAATAATATTATCCCTTATATGGAGTTTTTGTAAGTAGACAGGTTTCTTTTAAAGCTTTTGTTTAATTAGTCCTCTACTGATTAAAGTTTCATACACATTTTCACAACCTGTTTTGCATCTAATGACAAATGATTTCGACGCGACATAGTTATATTCTGTAAAACAACTTTTCAGAAACGCACAGTAAAACTTTATTTAACAGCCACTAAAATATTAGCCAAAATATTTATATGCCTAATGGTTAATACTCAAAAATACCTGCCCACCCCTGCCCTTATGAACAAATGGGTTTACCCAATAACAATAGGTAATAAAATCGTTAAAGGTTTATTGGGGTATGGTCCGTCAAAAGCCATAACGATATACTTTAAGACAGACTCTACGCAATGAACGATTTGTTCTTCTCTCAATTTCTCTAAATGAAAGTCCGACTTCGCGTAAGCCTACAATTCGACCCCTTTCAAAGTCACTTAACTGGGATACACGAGCAAGTCCTAGCGCACGGGGCATCTTGTTCGTTAATGTAAAGCACTTTGCTACCAATTTTCTAACGATTGAATCATAAAATGTTAATAAAAATCGTAAAATTTGCAAATCAACGAAAAAAAAACTTGTCTGATACGCCGCAGATTAGGCTGAAAATTTAACCATTCGACTTAAAGTAAGTTTACCTGCAAATAATTATTAAAATAAGGTACAGTGTACTGTGTGGTTACCTTTCTTTATCACTTAGTTTATTTATAACAAATTATTTTTATTTAGTTTTTCACAGGGATTTCGAAATAATAATAAATTAAATTTTTTTATTAACAGCGACATATTCTTATTTTTAAAGTAGAAACTGTCATTACAAAAAAAATATTTTTGGATTTCTTTTTAAATATAAATTATATTCTAAAAGTGCTGCAGTGCCTATTAACTGTAAACGCGCAATGCAAGTTCTATTGGTGGATATGATATACGAAGCAAAACAGTCTAGGAAGAAAACAGAGCAGCAGCAATTTATGTAGGTAAACAGGTAGGTATTTAATTAATGGCAATTTTACGAGATTATTGCGATCAAGCGTATATTACCTGATTTATTGAATGTACTTTAAAGATCTTTTTGCAACAATTAAGGTTTATTAATTAAAACCAATAGTACAAGGAATGAGGCATTTTGGGTCAATTTTTTGTCCCGCATGGTTTATTTTTAAATTTTCACAAAAAGATAGGGAATAGCCCAAGGATCAAAGTTTTTCATGCCGGGGGTGTTTTTATAAAGAATTTTTGCCATTTTCCATCTTGGTAGTCAAATTTTTTATTACTTTTTTCCCTACAGAAATAGATAAAGAAAGTAATTCAAAAGAAAAAAATTTTTAAATTTTTTTCAAAAAACCCCAATATTTTTGAGTTATTTTTAATTAAAAGTAAGATTTTTTGGAAACAACCCGACATTTAAATGGGTATTTCCCGAATAACTCTAAAATTTGTTTTTTATCAAAAACTGTGGAAAGCAGAGGGAGTTTAAAAAAAATTTTTTTTTAAAATTTTCTCACAGCCAATGGAGACTACCTTTTAATGGTTAGCTTTTGTTTGTCAAATGCTAAATTTAAAATTAAAAAATAAAATGGCGGAAAAGTTATCGTTTTCAACCCAAAACATAATAAGGTCTTTTTTAAATATATAAATTTTGCCAAAATTGGGGTTATGATAAAAAATGGAGGAAATTTTTTCCTACGAAAATATCATTAAAAACAACCCCTACTTCCCTCTTTTAAAATTGATCGTACCTTCCGATTCTCTTTATATGTATTAATTAATAATAGTGTAGTTAATTTCTTAACTTTTGTAGAATCTGACATCTTGTGACCGGTTTCGACCCATATCAGTTCTAATAACCTGTAAGGAAAAATCTCTAAAAAATCAATACCTTATTCAGTACGCATTGAAACACTTGAATGGGTAACAGACTTTCCAAATTTTGTAACATTATTTAAACCCCAAACCAAGTCAGTGACACCGTGGTTGGGGGGTTTATGCCTTCCCCTTTGGTCCAGTAGATGGCGTTCCTCTTTTTACCCATTCATGTGTTTCAATGCGTTGAATGGGTATAAATTTTTAAATTTTACCTTTGTTTTCTTGTCGGGAGAATCGATATGGTAAACGGCGGGTGATCGTTAGGAATCTTTTAAAAGGGAAAGTTAATCACTATTGTTAGTCCGTAAAGTATTGGGCTACATTTCCAAATGTTTGTAAATTATTTCCACCAAAGCCCAGTAACCCGTAAGTTGAAGGGTATGCTTCGCCCTTTGGTAGTAATGGCGTTCCGTCTTTACCCTTCATGTTTATTAATTAATACATTAAAAATTAAACCAAATTAAAATGCTAAAAATTTTTGGGAAAAAATTGGGCCTATGTGAAAAAAACATTTGGCAATTTCGTAAAAATAGCCTTTCTTTATAAAACTCAACTACTGGAGATACGAAAAAAATTAAATACCAGAAATTTAAAACTTTTTGGTTAAAAATACTTTTCATTACATAATTTTTCTAGAATAAATTTGGAGATATGGCCGTTTAAAGCCTCTTTGGTGAGCACCACCATTCTCCTTTAAACTTATCCCCTTTTTTAAAATAAAGGGTTTAAAATAATTTAATTCACATAGCTTTGTAGCTCTTAAAAACCCTAAAAATTATTTTGAAAAAACTTTTTATTATTAAAACTAAAGGGCTATGTTTAAAAAACAGATTTTTTTTTGAAAAATTGATATGCCCTGGAGCTTCATTCTCAAATTTATTTAACACCTTTTTTTGCTTATTAATTCTACTTTTTTAAAACCTATTTATATTAATTATAATTGTTCCAAAATTTCAATGTTATGAAAAGGGGGGTTTTTGGGTTGAAGAAAAGATAAATGGGAATATTTCAGGTTTCAATTTTTATTTAAAAAATCTGTCAACTTTTAATTTTTGGTAATTTTTTTTAATGAACTTAATAAAGGTTAATTATAAGGGGATTCTTAAGGATTAAAATATTTTAAAATTGTTTCCAAAGGATTAAAACAATCATTAATTAACTAATCCAAACCAACTTTTTTTCATCTTAAGGTTTAAAATGTTATTCTATAAGTTTTGACAATTAAAGGTAGGTTAACCAAAAACAAACAGCGCACATCCATGAAATATAATTTTAAAATTGAAGGGGAAAATCTAATTCCAAAATTTTTTTCAAAAACGGTCCAGGACAAAAAATTGGGGGTTTTCATTTTTTAGCTTTTTTCGGGCTACAATTTGTATCATAAAATCGTTTTGATTTTCAAACACAATTTTTTTAAATCTCATGAGGGGTGGTTATTTAAAGGGGTTTAGTTTGGGATTAAATATTTATTATACGGTAAACTGCTAAGAGCTTTTTTTTTACAATAAAGCGTTATTAAATTTTAAAATTATTATTTTTTTTTTATTTCGTTATTAAAGGGGGTTTTTTAAAGGGGTTTAAACGTTAAAAATATAAAACTTAGATATAACTAACAACATAAAAAAATTCTCATTCTACATGTTGTATGATTTCAATTTACATAAAAATTATTTTTTTGGGGGTTTTTTAATTTTTTTAGCTTTGGGGGTGGTTTTTCCCTCTAAAAATAAAAAAAACCCCCTTTCCCAAAATTTAAACTTTTTAAACCCCAGAGGGTTTTAAAACAACTTTTTTTCCCAAATTTTTTTAAAAATTAAAACTGTACCAAAAAAACCAGGAAACACTTTTTTTCCCCATCCCTTTTTACAAGCAGCATCTGAAATCATGGTAAAAACAGACTTTTTTTAATTTCAATTACAATATTAGGTTAATTAAACAAACACCAAAAAATAGAAAAAAATAATATATAAAAAGGGAACTCTTTTTTTAAAAACATTTTAAAAAAGATAATAATAATAATAAATCCCATTTGAAATTAAAGGGTTATTTTTCTCTAACTTTTGATATTATATGTTGCCACATATATTCTATTGAATTTAAAAACGGTTTAAATTTAAAATTTAGTATTATTTTAAATTGGAATTTTTTTTTTAATGGATGGCCCCAAAAGGGAACTCAGATTTTTTTTTTTTGTTTTTAAAAAAGACAACGAATAAAAATGTTAAAACACATTGGTTTCA
>JAHBCN010014049.1:0-23393 GCA_019359885.1 Listronotus oregonensis
CAATGCTGTGCGATAAACATTTTCTGAGATACACTCGACATCCTTTCTTATTTGGACACCCGGTACATATTTATAGCAAGAAGACTTTTAAACATCTTTGTGCCATATGCAGCAACATAATAGGTACAGTTATTCTTATGTGGGTAAAAACTAAAATACGTGTTTTCAAATTCAGTATGTTAGAGCAAAAACTATCGTACAATAAATTTGTTTAAACATGTTTCTACATGTTTGAGTGTACCTACTATATGTTTTTAATAACGGTAGGTAATAACAATCAATAATTCTTTGTTAATAAAGAACTTATAGATACAGATATGATACTCATATTTTCTTTTCCTAATTTTAAAATTACTACATTTTGTATTAGTACCAAGCTACAAAGATATAGGTCCCACAACTCTAATTTGTTAACAAGATAAATAGATAATAGTTCCTTTTCTAAGGCTAGATATTGTTTTGCTAAACTTTTCAAAAAGTGTATAATATATTTTTTGATCTTTTCATTTCTGAAAAGTTTAGGTTGTGAAAGTTTTTCCCAGCTTCTGTAGTCACGGACTAAATAATAGGCTCTTGCACGTTTCATTTATTGGCTAAAAATAATGAAATAACCCTTTAAACTCAAATAATGCTTCTGCCAAATATTTTTTTATACAAAATTCAAATATAAAACTTTCCCGCCAAAAAAGGTATCCACGTCATAAGGGGCTAACCACACGTATTTACAACATCGTTTACAAAGACGACCGTTGTTAAGCTCTAATATCACATCTCGAAAGAAAACGGAGTGAATAAAATACCAAGCGGATATTAAAACACTTTAGTAGGTATTGCCCTACTTGTGTCACCCCCACTCCTTCCACTTTTGGCTCCACCCACTTTTCTTTGCCCGACCCACTTTCTTGGCTTCACACATCTGCTCGGTTATAAACCGACCCCGGTTTAAGGAAACGACTTCGGAAAAACGGACTCGGGAACCGACCCTGGTTTTAAGCAACCGACATGGGTTGGAACTGACCCGGTAAATTGAGCCAAGGAAGTGGGTAGGGCAAAGAGAAGTGGGTGGTGTCAAAAGTGAAAGGAGTGGGGGTATCACAAGTAAGGCAATACCTATAGTCTGACAAACTTAACTGTAGCAGCGAAAGGAATTTAAACTATTTCGAACAAATATATGTGTGTGTGCCAAGTTTAACTACAAGAAAGCAATAGTACTTACTACTATATACTCAAGTAGTAATTTTAATGTTAAAATAATTTTTTAATAACAAAATAAAATATTGAAAAAAAGCTGAGAATTAAATGTGGTTGTTATATACTTTAATTTTTATTTAATATCTATTTTGTTTTACTAAGGAATATTATGTTATTAGGTAATTATTTTCCAAAGACCTTATCGATTTTGTCTAAACTGGCAACATCAAACAAAAGGCTTGTCCAGTTGCGAAGTAAACGAACCTGGTTGGTGGAGCTTGTCACATGTTTTGTTTCTATGGGGTAAATTTACTTGTGATTGGAAGTGTTTGCGCTGTTTCTGGTTCCTCTCTTGGAATGTCGAATATTTAAACATTCAGTGTCGGAGGTCGAAGGTTTTATTCTTATTTCTAAGTGTTAAATTTGGTGTTGTGTAATTTTGCTTGTTTTGTTGTTTTTAAATAGTATTTCAATAGTATTACTATTGTTTTAAAATGAACAAATTTACTTGCGGAAAGACATTACATGGACAAACAAAAGAAGTAATAGCAAATGTTTATGGGTAAGTAATAATCTTATAAAACAGTTATCATGTTTTTTCTATTGGGTTTAAACATTAAATATACGAAAAAGAAAGCTTTATAATATGTAGCGGCAACTAAAGTTGGCAAGTCATCTGTTTGCAACATTTTTTACGATGAGAGTCTTTATTCGCCTTTATACTATTTTTTACGTCAAAAATATGAAAAAAGTATTGTTTTCATTAAGCTGTTAGCAAGTAACAAAGAAAGCGGGCAAGTCTCGATGATTAGGCAACCCGCTTGTCACTAAATAAAGACTAAGTAATACGCTTTTATTTCAGAACTAACACTGTTATACACAGAATAAAGCATACATCCTCGCCGGGGAGACATACATAGGTAGTAGTTATTTAAAATAACGTCCGTGGTGGCACTACCGCGTTGTCTAAAAGGTGCTGTGAAATGCAATAATTGCATGTTTCAGTGCTTGGACAGCGTTGACGGAACTGGGGAAAAAAGATGGGTTAAACATCGGAAAACCCGGCACTCACGGTACTCTGGTACTTAGGAGCATGTATGTATATGTCTAGCATATATTATAATGTACATGAAAAATCCTTCGTGAGCTGTCACAAAGATAAAAAAAAAACAGCTTTTCATAAATTAAATAAAAGCTACTTTTAAATATATTTTTGTCCATTTTATTTTTGTTTTATTTTGTTAATAGGGTTTGCGATGAAGAAGCCGCAAGCAATTCTTTAAAATTGCCACTTAAAACGACGGCGTCTTTCTCTTGTCGAGAAGAATAAAAATTTTGATTTTCAAGTGATAAGACATATGATAAATAGGTTTTATCTTAAATTGAAAGTTGTCCCGACAAGTAGAAAACTGTTGCAAAAATTGCGAGAAGATTTAAATTTTTCATATTCCAGGGAAACACTTAGGACGTTACTAATATCAAACTGTTTTTTTTTTGGCGTAAATTTCAAAATAAAAAAAAAACAAATTTAATGGAGCGTCCTAATATATTACTTTGGAGGTACAAATAAATCCATGAAAAACGAAAATATCGCCAAGAAGGCCGAAATATTATTTATTTGGACGAGACATGGGTAGATAATGATTTAACATTATAGTAATAGTAATGAGTAAGCAATACTTATTACTTATTAAGTTTTTATTTTATAAATTTCTTTGTCATTTATCAAAAATTGCAAGGATAATACTACAGGGACACCCACGGTACGTTTAGGCATCAGCCTTCGTAATCTATGCCAAGATAAAAAAAACGTAGAACGACGTTTCCTCATTTTGAATTATTACCAAAAACTAAAAATACCGCCCATCTTAGAGGTAAACAAATAAAAAAAACCGATAAGATGATAACGTTTTTTTGCATTTTTAACTTTTCATGAAATATTTTGTGAAATTGTTACTGATGACTTAAAATGCCTTTATTTTTGGTGACGACCATACATTTTAAATATATTTTAAATAAAACATAAATGTATACTGTACACATTATTTCATTTAAACAAATTACAAAATATACCTGAACTTTTGGAAAATCCGCACGCCGCTGTGCTTTTTATGAATGAGTACGCCATGTTTGGTTTACAACTTCCTTCCCCTTACCGACGCCGCACTGTCACAGATACGGCTGCCAGACTATACTTACTTTAAATTTTCAATCGGTGGATAGGTGCCATTTTTATTTTTTATTTTAAAAGAAGATAACTAAAATCAATTTTTTTTTGGACAAAAATACTGATTAAGAAATAATCTACTAAGAGGCAGTAACTATAGTTACAACAATAAAAAAAAAATATTACATTGGTTCAAAATGTCCGTAACTATGATAACTTACGAGGTGTTTTTCTAACATGATAATAAATAGTTTTTAGAGCTTAAACCTGCTTTTCGTTAACTTTTTTTTTGTTGTAATTGCGATAAATTTTGACGGTGTGATTACCCTTTACATTTTTGATATTCTATGTTGCATATTTAATTGCCTTTAAACGGATTTTTCTTTAATAGAATAAAGAAACACAAAGAATTTTCTCTTTTTGCTTTTTGCTAACTTTAAATCGTAATAACGCCGAAACTAAAATTTTTTGAGAAAAGATATTCAGGAGATGGTTCTGTGATAAGTATGAAAGGGGGTGCTATTGATGGTATATTTAAAATTTGTATTTTGCAAGTAAGTCAATATTCTTTTATTCTTGTTTCCAGATAAATTTTTATATAGTATTACACTTAAAGAAAAGCAAATAAATCTATTCGTAAATTTAAATAAAATGTTACAGAATTCGGTAGTAATGAATTTGTGTTTATTACCAATAAAACTGGGAAAAACTTATTTTTAAACTGTTTGGTCCTATCAAAGCGATAAAAATACATATCACAATTTATAAAAATATTTAGTAGTAAGTAGAATTTTTGCCACACCAATAAAACTCTTATTGTTGTACAAAAGGATGGACTCATGAAAATGCATTTGCTTTTTGCCATTTCGGGACAATTCACAAGACACTAGAAACTCTCTTTTTGCATGACAAACAAAATTTACCCTTTTTAAGAAAATTTCCAAAATTATAAAAATATTTTTAAAAAATAACTATGGGTAAGGTCAATGTGTCCTGCGTTATTCTTATTAGCAAAACTGGCCCATTTCTTCTACTAGCAAGTGTATATAGATTTGCAATAAAGTTTAACAATTGTGACCTTATTCAGAAAATTACTCCTATAATTGTCATGCAAAAAGTTTTTTTATACATAAAAAGGCTTAGCAATAAAGTTTTTTAACATAATAAGTAAAGTTAGCATGATATATTTACTTCTGTCATTTATATTATATTTATTTTATAACTTTGTAGAATTTTATTTTTACATTACAGAATAACTTACAACCATACATGATAATATGATAATAGCTTTGCGCAAATAAACATAACATTAAATATGATATACAATATAAACATTAACAATTACATATATTTTGCTAAAATCTTCTAAAACTCATTTTGTTATCAACTTTAAAATACTGTTTAAAATGTGATACAGAATTGACAAAGTCGTGACTTTAATTAAAAAATATGTTTTCTTATTTCTATCCTAAAATATAAAAGTCAATAAGTAGTTGCTTTTAGTCGGTTCTACGACCATCATGTCTTACACACTTAATTATAAATATTCTGGCATTCTTAAGTCAGTCGTTAATTATTAGTTTAAGAAAAACAATATGTGTACAAACCAAAGCAATTTTAGGGGAGGGGAGATGCACGGTAACAAATGGCACAAAAATGTGCGTTTAGAAAAGTTTTAACAACGGACCCTGTGGCATTTAACGTCACGTGCAGTTGATGCTGCCACGGCTTCATTCATAAATTATTACAAAGTACACATTAGCTATATTTTACGTGCCTAAATGTAAAAATACATTTAGAAATGACCTTCGCAACAAAGATGTAAGATATGTGTATTCTAATAATTTATGAATGCACCCCTTTTGGTTATTTTATAATTACATTAAAATTTAACTTAATCTTAATGTTTTGTTAAATTTTGAAAAATTTAAATTGTTTTTAAACATCTTGGAATTTCTTAATCATATTGTCAAAAGTACAGTTCTAAAAATCCTTTAGTAATTTTAAAATCTTTGAAAAGACCCAAACTACCACAATACTATTTTTCTTTAATTGCACCATTTAATCTATAAAGTGCCCACTTACCTTACATTTATAATTGCAAATCAAAATTATTATTTAATAAATAACATTAACTAGATTAGTTAACCAGCTTGACTGCTGACATAAGAAAATAATCCTATAAATACATAGCTTTCGTATACTGACGTATAATGTTTTGGCAGATGCGAGATTAAACCCAGCTTTCCTATTACACTAACTTGTAGAAAACCATAAACAAAATGGTATAAATAAAAATAAATTAAATTAAGATCATTTATTATTTGGCACAAAAGAGTAGGATGCTTTTATAATACATTTTAATTTTTTCCTTTTACAATCCTAAGTGGATCAAACTGTTGTCCACTGTCGGTTTTAAATGCAACACCCTTTATATTTTACTGTTATTGGACAAAATATTAAAAACTACAATAAAACAAATTATAAATAAAGTTTTTATTTTATTTAAACAGTGATTTATAAATTAAAATATTAAATACGATTAAAACCTTTTAAAATAATGACATGTTAGTTGCTATAGAAAATCCTTATAAAACAAATTATCTTATTTTGACTTTTGCCAAGTATTTAATAACTTTAATTAAAGATCAACTAGTTGTTTACAAGATAATGTCATTAGCTAAAAGTATTTTTTTAATTTTTTTTCACTGTTTGAAAAAAAAACAAAAACCTTAATTCTTACTTCTCCCAATGTAGTTTTTTATTCTACATTTGATAACAATAAAATATAATCAAGCATTAAAAACCCAAAGTTAGAATCGTTTCTTGCTAAACCGGAAGTCGACAAAGATAACATTGCAGTTAATAAATATATTAACGGTATACAAACAACCGTTTTCTAGATATTTGGTCTTGAAATTTTCAAGTCGATTATAATCGATGCATGTTAAAGTTATTATCATTATTTTACATTCTTTACAAGATGGCTTGAGAAATGAATTTGACGTTTAAGTAAGTAGTTATGTCGTGAAACCACATCGATCGCCTTTTGATTAATCAGTCGCGCAACTATCGCGACGGTTCAACGAGTATTGCCATGTATTGGAGTGGGCATACGCTCAACTAAACAATCGTCCTGCGGCTATTTAAACAGGTACATAAATCGATAGCAACTGAATTGACTGTATGCGCACCTTCGGCGACTAAATTGTTTGGTCTTCATAAAAATCGCACAAGCACGCAACTCGACTAAACAGTTGCTTAACTAAAAAGTTGTATGTATGCGGCCGGCCTAAGTTGTTGAAGTTTCTGTAAGTTTTAAAACACTGATAATTTTTAAATAAGGAAATATTTTAACAGTAATTCTTATTTGGCCGATATGTATTTATATTGTTGTAATTTTTCTTTATAGTTTTAGTCTTATAACCATTCGAGCGATGTAAAATTTAATATTAATTTATAAACAATAAAATTCTAGAAGTTAGTTGAGTAAAAATTTTAGGAGCAAGCAAAATTAAGTATGCCGTCTGTTATTACTTTATGGATTTTGATGCCTGACTCTCACGTAACCGAAAATCTCATTTTACTTCCATCTTAGAACGAATTTATTTTAAAAACGCTGTTATTATATAATAATTGTAAAATTCTGTTATTTATAACAGCCATTAAAATAATAAGCAATTTTTACTAAAAGTATGCCATATCTTAAAATAAAATTAATTTATTTTGCTTTGTCTCGTAGAAGGGACTAAAAACAACTTCTTATTAAAAAAAATAACTTTATAAATAATATAATATTTTAAAAGGACAATATTATTTTGTGACTTTGATAACGATATTTTTAACACGAAAGAAGATATATTTAGTTGATAGAAACAATCTTACAAAACATCTGTAAAATATACATGATATACTTTAAACACAAAACGTTAACACTATCAAAAAACTCAGTAATCACGTTTTGCTATACATCACTACTTTTTAAATTTTCCAGCAATGGTGCTGTAACTTTCAAGTCCTCCAACTGTATCACCACGGGTGACGCTCGGTCCTCCTCTGGAATCGAACACCTCCTGTCTATACTAAACGAGCTGGTGACATCAAGACTTGTCGCCATTCGATCTGGTTTCTGTTTGGCGATCGTCGGTTGCTCAAAACTGCGCGAAATTTTCGGTCTAAAAACCACTCGATTTTGTCGTGGAGGTTCAGGTCCAGGTGACTCGGTTGTTTCGAGAAACTCCAGAGGTGTCTCGAAGCTTATTGTCGGTTGATGATAACTGAAAAGATAATAAAAATTAATGTTTAACCTATTTTATAAATAAAAAAATAATTATATGTACAGGATGGCCAACTAGGAATGCGAGGTACTGTATCTGGGAACCTATCCACATAGGCGTGCGCAGGGTAAAGCTGGTGTGGGTGCCGAGATAATAATAATAATAATAATGTATCTTAAAACACAACAATACAATGGGTAGCAAAAGAATTACATGGCCGCTTTCATCGGGCCTTACATCACGACCAAATCGATAATGCGGCATCTGTAAGCTGGCTAACAGCAGGAAATTTATATCCTAAAATTGAAGGGTTTATGGTTGCTATACAGGACCAGGTAATTAGCACTCGAAACCACAGACGATACATACATAAAAAACAGATCAACTCAGATCTCTGCAGAAAATTTAATGCTCATAGCGAAACTATTGAGCATATTCTATCTGGATGTCAAACTTTGGCAAATCTAAAGTATCTAGAAAGGCATAATAAAGTGGCGAAGATTGTGTATTTAGAACTCTTGAAGAAGTTCAACATTCTCCCTAACGCCGAGGAACCTTATTACAGATATATTCCAGATTCGGTCGTAGAGAATGATAGGATAAAAATTTATTGGGATAAAGAGATAGTTACTGATGTCACCATTGCTCACAATAGACCCGGCATTACTATCATCGACAAAAAACTTAAGAATGTAATATTCGTGGATGTCTCCATACCAAATTACCACAATATTTAAACAAAGTATACCGAGAAGATCGAAAAGTACACAAATCTTAAAAAAGAAACACAGCAAATGTGGAAAATGAACAACGTAAAGATAGTGCCTTTAATAATTTCTTCAATGGGTATTATACCAAAAACTTTAATACAAGCATTGGCAGAATTATCTTTACTTGGAAATCTGTACAAACTAATGCAAAAGTTAGTACTATTAGACGCTTCAAACATAGTGAGGTCGGTCCTGGAATCGTGACTACGTTGATGTTTACCTTGGTTAACAACCCAGTGTACATTAAAAAAGCGATGTTAAATCTGCGTTAAAAAAAATAAAATAATAATAATAATAATGAAGTGAATAAAACTATGAATAACAATATATCGATATTAATACATTGTTATTAATAAAATTAATTAATAATAAATTAATAAGAATAAATTCTTAGGAATGTTTGGTAAATATTTATGAAATAATAACAAACCGAGTACATTATACATTATTTATTATAAAATCATTCGTCTTTCATAAGGTACAATTTTTTTAAATTCGTTTATCACAGTACTTATATCAATATTTGCGGCTAATTCCTGTTCCACAAATGGAACCAGGAGATTTTCTAAACGTTCTTGGTGCATTGTGGATCTTAATTTTGATTTAACCATACTTATTTTCGAGAAGGTGCGTTCGCGTGCAATTTTTAAATCGAACCTTATCAAATAATAATTTTCATATTTTAAATACAGTAAACTGTTTCAGACTAGTGGGGGTGCCACGGCACCCACGGCACCCACTGTGCGCACGCCTATGCCTATCCATCGTAGAGGCTTGCGATAAAAAAGTTTTTACTAAAACGGCCAAGAGAAAAACCTGGAAAATATTTTCAAGTTTTCGAAATGCGTAACTGTAATTTTAAACCTAAAAAGTTATGTTTTTGTGAATTCCGCTATATTAACTTAACAAAAAAATACCAGATCTTTAAAGTCGAGGATAATCTGAACCTTTTTTGTTTGACAATTTTTGCTGTATCTCTAAAGTGGTGAGAGGTTTTCAAAGGTTTCCGTAAAAAAAACATCCTGTATCTTCGAGACGGCCGAGCTGATTTTAACAAACTTGAGCTAGTTAAAAAGAGCTATTCTTGAACTATAAATGTTATACATATTTAAAGTTTTGTTAGTTTCACATGTCACCGCTAGAGAGCTTTTTTCGACACTCCGACAGAAATGGTTAATTTTTTCAAAAAAATTAAATGCATTGGTATGATTTGTTTTTCATAAAAAAGTAGCTAAATGATGCCGAAACAAGCTTGCAAAAACCGCATCTCGATATATCAGGAAGAATTAGTTTAAAAAAATAAAAAATTAAAGGGTTTTCGTATAAAATGTTCTTTAGCCTTAATTTTAGGTTAGAAACAAGGTGGGCGACGTGGGCGTCTTTGCAATGGATATTCATAGTATTGGCAAAAAAACAAAAAATAGATCAAATCTAATAGCACATTTTCAAGTTTAGTTTTTGAAACAACTGTAATAATGAAATTAGATCTCGGCTAACTTGATTAGTCTCGGAGATATAGGACGTTTTTAAAATTCTAACGATTTTGGCACATCTTCGTATCTCGGTTGTCAGTAAAGATAGAGAAAAAATAAAAAGCAATTTTATGTAGAGTTTTATGTAGGAGCCAGCAGTGGCGGCTCGTCAGGGTAGGCAAGGTAGGCGCCGCCTACCTTGGAAAAATGCCTTAAATGTAATTTTAAAAAATATATTATTTAATAAGTATGTAAATTATTATATTTCTACAATTAAAAAGAAAATGGTTACCGCTGGAGGCAAGAGCGAACGGTCAAGACTACACAATAATGTTATACCGTTGGTGCTTTGCGACTTCCGACCAAAAGGCGATCTATCTCAGCAGTCTTATTTTGATATTCAGTACGTAAGCAAATCAACTAATAAACGATGCCAAGTGATGCAAAAATCCGCCGACGTAAGTAAATTCGGCAGATTTATTATTTCTGCAGGCGATTGCATCGGTCGCCTTCGCTTTGACCTTCGACGATCGTCGCACATCGATTATGAGATGCATGACAACAGGTGGACAATTATTGGTTAGAGGCACGTGACCCGATGCGACCTTTTAATTGACCTGTATCTTTTTATCCGAAATAGAAATTCCGTATAAATCTTACCGGTGCATTTTGGTTTCCGAGTTTTAATCCTAGGTAGTTTAGTGGCAAGTTTTGAAGTTTAGGCAGGCCTTTAGTCCAGGAGAATTTGATTTTTGATAAGTATTTTTTAGCTATAAGTGCATGTTTCTGTTTTTTTTTGTTTTAGTTAATAATTTTAAAAAATAAATTTGCAAATTTGCCGGCAAAAATATTTTGTAAAAGTAAGGGGTTTTTTAAGATTTTAAAATTTATTTTTTTTTTTTAATTTAATAAAATTTTTTCGGGTTTTTTGTTTAAAAAATTTCGTTTTTTAAAAAACTATTTTAAGGAGCAATGACAGTTTTTAAGTTTAAGGTTAAAAAAAACCCAAAATTAAAAAATTTTAAATTTAAAAAATTCTTTAAATTTTTTATAATAAAAAAATAAGAAAAAAAAGAATCTTATTAGGTTTTTTTAAATTTATTTACTTGCATTTGGCAAAAAAAGAACTTTCTTTTTGAGGCCATAATAAAAAAAAAATTTTTCAATTTTCTGGAATTTTAAAAAAAGGTTTAATTTATTAATTAAACGTGATATAAAATTCAAAGCTTTAAAAAAATTGGGGGAAATTTTTTTTCAGGTTTATCCAAAACTACCCAAAATGATTTAATTTTTTTAATTTCAAACCACCTTTAAACGTAATTCAAAACGAAATAAGAGTCTTTTTTTTTTTAGTACAAGCTGACATACTACGGATATAGAAAAAAAATCCCAGTGCCCTTATGTTGTTGGTGTTGTGGAAAACCAACCCCCGGCTTTAACCCAACTCTGATGTCTATTAAAATACGTTTTGTTAATAAGAATTTTTTTGGTAATATTTTCTTTAAAAAAAAAAAAAAAAATTAAAAAAAAAATCCCCCGTTGGGCGTGGCAAAAAATTTTTTCCCCGGGGGGCGAATTTTTTCCTGGGCGCTCTCCGCCTACCCAGCTTTATGGGTCGCGGGCCGCCCACTGGGAGCCAGTGGTGTTTTTTTTTTTTTATCAGATAGATTTTAAAAAATATTTTTAATTTTTTTTAATAAATAAAATTTGGACTTCCATTGTCTTTATTTGTTAATTGATCCCAAACGTTTGGGGTTGGTGATGTATCCCCAACCGTTTTCGGATAACTAAAACTATTCTTAAAACTGACCTTATATACTATCCGTTGTTCCCGGGGAAGCTTGACCGACTTGTCACGGTTCAGAAAGGGGACCAGATATTCGGAATGTCTACACTGGGTTTTGCTAAATACATTTTGATTGTTTGCAATTTTACAGTTTTTAAAATTTTTTTTTTCTTCCAGTGGGTTTCTTTATGAATTTTTTTTTGCTTCCGACCATTGATACGGTGTTGTTTTGCCATGCGTGTTCGGCAACCCGTTTTGGGGACGTTTCACCTCGTTCCGTATGCTTTTTGTGCTTTTAAAACCTAACTTCTAGTGGTCTTTTTTTTCCCCGATGTATACTTCACCACATTCACAAGGAATTTGGTAGACACAGTCTTTTTTTGAAACATTATTGTCCGGTCTTGTCTTAGAAGAATACTTCTCAGGGGTTTTGGGATTTAAATGTTTTTTTTAAAATGGTATACCTGTTCGCCTTTTTGGGGATTTTTCAAGTTCCTTTAATATGGAATAGTCATAAATGTTTGGTCCTTTTAGTCTTGTTCAAATTAAGTTCTTTGTCTTTTTTTGATTTTATCGATTTTTTTTAAACCAAAATTTTCCCTGTACCGTTTTCTTGAGACCCCCAGTTAATTCTTTTTTTGTTTCAGAGTTTCCCTTTTTCTGTTGCATGGGTCACCGCGCGGTTATATAGAGTACATGATTCCTCGCTTTGTTTCATTAGAGTGATTGGAATTTGGTGTAAATATTGTCCAGTGTGGGTAGGTTTTCTGTATACCGAGGTATATATATGTCCATTATTTCGTTTGACTAAAACGCCCGAAAAGGAGAGCCGAATTTTGTTCCTTCTCCATTGTGAATTTGATACATGGTCGAAAACTTTTTTGATGTTCTAAGAAACCCCAAGTTTTTTTGTCATTACCGGTCCTACAAAAAAAAATATCGTCAACATATCGTAGCCAAATTTTTGGTTTGATTAGTGAGTTTTAAAATTCGTGTTCCTCAAACCATTCCATATATATGTTTGCTCCCGGAGAACGATGAACCCATGGGAAGTCCATCGCCCGCGCATAGAACTTTCTTTCACTTGAAAAAAAAGAACTAGGGGAGGCACAGCTCCAACAATTCCTTTACTCCATCCGGGGGGGAGGGTGGTCCGTTCTATTAAGGTATCATCTTCGTTGAGCTTGGCCCAATGATGCTTAACGATTCTTCTATTGGTATATTTGTTTAGACTTTCTACATCAAAGCTTTTGAAAGTATCGTTTTGGGCCTTTTTTACATTTTTAGAATCTCAACAAAATGACTTGAGTTCTTCCCCCAAAAAGGTGGTGACTTACCGGAAGGGTTTAATCAGTTCTAAAAGGTATTTTGCCAGTGCAGTCGTGGGGCATTCCGGAGCTGGTGATTGGCCTTAAGGGTATATTGTCCGTTTTTTGGTAGTCCATATAGATGTGGGGCTTACTATTATGAGGTGTTAGGGGGTTTTTCTAGTTTCATCTGTCAGAAAGTTTTTTTATTTTTTAAAGTCCTTTTTAAAATTTTTTTTTCTATTGAGGGTGTTGGTCTTATTAAGGGGTCTGTATTTGCCTTTACGAAGGACTTCGTCAATTTTTTTATCATAGGTGAATGTATCCATGCTAAAGGGGATTTCCCTTTTGCTGGAAAATTTTTTTGGATGTATCATTTTGAAAGTTTTTAAAAGCTGCTAATTCGTTTTGAGTGATATTAGTGGGGACTTTGTTTTGTTTCTAAAACGGTTCTTACTTTCCATCGAAGTTCTGCCGCATCATTTTAAAATGAAACACACTGTATATAAATTTATTATTTGTTTAAAAATAATATTAAATCTTCACTTATACTACACACTTTATATTTATTTTTAAAAAAATTATTTAGTTCTAAAAAAAAACAAAATTTATGAAAAAAAAAGGCTTCAAGAACGTAAACATAGTATTTAAAAAATTTTTCTTTTCCTTGTTTATTGGCGTTAATTTTACAGTAATTAATTCTTTTCCCGCAGGATCGTTGTTCATTTTTACTGAGCGTTGCAGGTTTTTTTTGACAGGTTGTTCAAAAAATTTTAAAGTTCTTGTGTTTTCCCCCCCGGTCGCTCCACGAAACAGGATGATCTTCGAACTCGGATACAAGTGGGAGGTCTTTCGATCGTAATTGATGGTCGATGACGTGATATGAAAATTGGTCGATCTGGCCGTTCGAAGGTCAAGAGATGGCCGGCGATCCGGTTGATAATTGGTATTACAGAACCTGTAAAAAAATACTTGCTGAGGAGCCCAAAGGGTCAGAAAAAAAAATATTTGAAAGCTAAGGCTTTTGGTATAGTAAAAAAATCAAATTTCTAAGTTTTTATTCTGGACTAATTTCAATATTGTAAATTTTTTTCTCAAATTTGGATTGGAAAAACTATTAAACCAAACTTAAAAAATGTGATATTTTATCATGGTATGATGTTCTTTTTGGCGATTATGGAGCTCCTCAGAAAATCTAAAGGACCCAAAAAGTACGCAAAAACACGGTTTTTCTTTTTTGTTGTTTTTTTTAACAAGCAAAATTGATTTTGCGATTTTTAAATAAGTTGTTCTTGTGGGAAATTTAATAAAAAAACTTTTTTTCCTCAACTATTCTTTTCTTCGACTAATACTTACAAAGTTATAGGCTAGGAAAGTGAAAAAAAAATGTTTTCAAATTTTTTACACTTTTTGCTATCTGATTGATAGTGGGTATTTAAGATCATAATTGTTTTAGAATTTTAAATACAGGCAGAACTAGATGATTTGTTTGAGGCGTTTTTTGATCGATTCTGTTTTCTGGTATTTAACGCTTTTCCAGAGGAACGATATAGAAAGAACAACAAAAAATACAAAGTTAAGGGGTGGGTGACCACTGAAAAAAGAATAGAGGCCAACTTTTGGGAATTCATAGGTCGTACAAGTTGAAGGAACATCAATCGCAGACATCTGTATCTAAAATTAAAAAAACATCATAGAAAGAGCATTAACACAGCAAAACGCAATTATTTTTCCAACATTATGGCAAATGCTGATAATATGTCTTCTGCTGCATGGTCAATTATTAAAAACGAAGTATCAATAAGTAAGGGTAAAACTAAGCCGGTAAGGTTTTATAATGAAAAAATTGAAATTCCAGCAGAGAGACTGGCTCACGAGTTTAATAAATTTTTTGAGATTTCTAAAAACCTGGCTATACAATGCCACGGAAACAATGATTTTGACAAAATCAATCGCAAAAAATATACCAGAAATGGAGCTGCTTAGTATTTTTCCTGATGAAGTGGGTAGTATAATTTTAAATTTCCAGAAGGATTCCATGGGTTTTGATGGTATTCCTTGTTCACTTTACGTCATGTAGTTGACTATATAAAATATCCATTACAACCTAATTAATAAATCATTTCGGAGGAGGTTTTCCATCCTTATTAAAGCAGGCATCGTTGTTCCTATCCAAAGAAGGGGCCTATTGATGTTGGCAAACTATCGGGGATATCCTTGCTATCAGTATTTTCAAAAATTTTTGAAAATCCTTTATAAAAATTTAAAGTTTTTTATAATTGAAAATAATATTATAAGTCCTTCCAATTTGGTTTTTAAAGAAACTGTCGACCGGATGCCCTAATCTATCGATTAATTATATCATAGATGGGCTTGACAACAAAAAGAAGACCGTTTGTATGATTTCGATTATCTCGTGCCTTTGACACGGTTAGACATGTTTTTGCTTAATAAATTAAAAAGTTATGGCATTGTAATAATACGCTTTCCTGGTTGCTTCCTATCTACGAGGAAGAACTCAAAGTGTAGGATTAACGTAAAGGGTAATTTTTAAATCGCCTTCTTCCATGATCTGGGAATTCCTCAAGGGAGTACATTGGGCCTTACTATTTATTCTTTTTATAAATGATTTAAATACCTATCTTAAAATTGTAATGTTTCACAATTTGCGGATGATACGACTATCCAATAAGTTCAGAAAGTTTAGAAATGCGAAGCTGCCATAACTGTGCAGATGAGATGCGGAGATATTGTCAATTAAACGGTCTAAGTTTAAATGTGTTCAAAGACAGAAATTGTACATTTTTCCCCCCTTTAAGAATTACAGTATTTTTCACATAAATGGAAAATCACTTAAGGAGAAGGACTCATCCTTATCCTTGGGGTTGCACATGGACTAGAAAAATGGACTAAACATACAGATAACTTATGCACAAGATTATCCCAAAGTTACGTTCTGGAAATCTTCGCAATTTTGTGGACATTGACATTTTAAAAATGTACTTTGCACAGGTTTATTCTGCTATAAATTACTGTATTATTTGTTGGGAAGTTCAGCAGGTGTCAAGATCTTTTTAGTTAAAAACCATTATAAGAACTATTCTTTTTAAACCAAAGAAAACTCATGTAGAGAACTTTTTAAGCAATACAGATTTTAAAATACCATCTATGTATATTTTGTCTTTGTTTTAATATTAAAGAAACCCACACTTAACTGTTAGGTTTGGCGAACATAGCGTACAACCTGAGAAATACATCCGATATCTTAATAAACAACACAATTTTCTCTTACCCAACAGTTGGTAATTATGCCATCCAAACTGTATAACCACCTGCCCCATGACATTAAAACCATACAGAGCATTTCAGTCTTCAAATCTAAAGTTAAACAAGTTTTACTTAAACATAGTTTTTACTCTGTAGCTGGATTTTTAAATTGTATTAATTTGTAGGTGGGTTGGTAGATTTACATTTGTGTATTTTTTTAGTGTATTATTATGTATTTTTTAAATTGATTCTGTTGACGTTTTCTATGCATACATGTATGTTTAAGGAAATAAAGAATTTTGAATTTGAATTTGAATTTTAATTTTATTCAACTCATTGAACTTTAAAAAAAGAGATTATACCATGAACACTTATTTAAAATAAGGGACAAGATCCTATTCTAAAATATCGACCTTCTAAAATATCGACCTTTTCCTTTTAAAGTTCTGAGATTCAAAATTAGATCAAGTTCTTTTTTGACTTAGAATGTTTTTTTACTTGCTGGTCTGTATTAATAAAAAAATTCTGTATTAAAAAAATCATTAATACAAAGAGATCAGTAAAAAACTTGTCAAGTCCAAATAGAATTTGGTCTAATTTTGATCTGAGATCTGTAGATATAGTGGAGGCAATGAAGCACTAAAAAGGCCAAAAATTCGGAAGTTTTTTGTGCTAAGACGGATCGAAATGCGTTTTTTTGCATTTACTACCAAAAATTTTTTGTAAAAAATATATGTATCTACTTTGTGACTTACAAACCCAAATTTTATTCAAAAAAAAGCATTTAAAAAAAACATTTTTTAAAAAACTTTTTTTGGGAAATTTAATAACTTTTCAAATAAAGAAAAAATAGCCCAAATCGGTTTCCCCCCCGGGTTTTCAAAGGTTTTTTTAGATTATGATGTTAAATTTTCCCATAGCCGACCTGGAGCTCAGGGGAAGCCGATGAAAAATCCCTGGAAACCCAAAATTCCCGCCGGGGAAAGGGAAATCGATGTTCGGGGGTTTTTTGGGTCGCTGAATCCATATGGCATCTGCGAACAACCCATCAGACACCTGGTGCTGGAGGGGGGATCTCCAGAGATTTCCTGACAAGATTTACCCCCAAAACTCCTCCAGACACCTGGGCACCGAAACCTCGGAGAACGTTTTCCGAGGGTTTTCCTCAAAATCGAAAAAAACGAACCCAGTCGTTGGGGGGGGTTTTTGGGGGCTGAATTCGAATTTCCGCAAAAACCCCTTTCCCCAAACCGGTGCAGGGGAACTTTAATTGACATCATATCATTTCCATAAAATTAATCAAACCGATGTTTAGAGACTGACGTCAACACTGCAATACCTGGGTGAAATTGTTGAGTCTAGTTAAATTATGTAAGGAGGACAGAAATTGAATGAATAGAAAGTCAATATTGGCGTTTAAATTTTTTTTTAATTGAACTTAAATCAAATACAATTTAACTGTATTAACAACTTTCATTTTTAAATACGTAACTAAATATCAAATTCTTCATTAAGTGACACATCGCTAGTCTCGGATGACGTCGACGTCCAGGTTCCGGAGCACCAGGTGTCCGGGAATGCGCGCTCCACATTTGAATTCAAAAGGAAAAAAACCCATAACGATTTTTGGTTCGTCTTTTTCAGTTATGTGAGGAAAACCATCGAAGATGAGGTCCGCGTCTAGGTTCTAGTGCATCAGGTGTTCAGGAGGTCGTTTTCAAGCGTAAAATTTGGATTCAGCGCCCCAAAAAACGCCCCCACAATAATTTTCGGGTTGTTTTTGGCATTCTTGTCAGGTAAACTCTGGGAGATGACCTCCACGTCCAGGTTCCGGCGCACCAGATGTCCGGGGGGGTTTGCGGGGTCCTATTTGGATTCGGCCCCAAAAAAACCGGGCTTGGTTTTTTCTTTCGTGATTTTGGGAAACCCCCGGATAAAAATCGGGGCCCCCGGCCCCCTCGGGGTGGGGTAAAATTTTTTAAATTGACCTCAAAAACCCCCAAAATCCTTTGGCGGGGTTGGGTGCCCCCTTTTTTTGCCCCGAAAAATAGGACTTGGGGTTTTCATATAATTTTTTTAAAGGATTTTTAAAAAAAATTATCTTTTTTAAACCCAAAAACTTTTAAAATTTTTAGGGGGAAAAAGTTTAAAAAAGTCAGACTTTTAAATAATTGATTGTAAAAAAAAGGGGCCCCAAATTTAAATTTTTTTAAATTTTTTCCCAAAGGACCCTTTTTAAAAACCCTTTTTTGTTTTGGGGAATCAAAATTCCGGGTTCTTAAAAAAAATTTAGGGGAAAATGGGGGGTTCGGAAAAATTTTTATGGTTTAGCCAAGTATTTAAAATTTTGGTTGGTTTATTTCCCAACCCTTTTTTTCTTGTTGGAAAGGGGTAAATTTTTTTTAAAAAAACCCAAAAAAAAAATTTAAAAAAATTTTTTATAAATTTTTTTAAAAAAATTGTTTTTTATAAAAGGGTTTTTTAATAAAAATTTTTAAAAAAAAAATTTTTAAAAAAAAAAAAAAAAAATGGATTAAGTTTTCCTTTGGGTTTTTTTAAAATTTTTTTTTTTTGGGAAAAATTTTTTTAGCAAGTTTTTTTAAAAAAAAAAAATTTTTTAAAAAAATTAAAAAAATTTTCCTTTTTTTAAAAGGATTTTTTTTAAATTTTTTTTTTTTAATTTTTTTAAATTAAATAAATAATCGACTCATTTGTTATTGTAAGACCGATACTAATTAATAAATAAAAAAAACCAACGCCACTTGATAGCTATTTGTATGCAGATGTGTGTACAAATTTTTAAAACGATTGATTCAGCAATTTTTTCGAAATGGTGGTCCCTGACATTAAAAATTACACGTTTGGGGAAATCGATTTAAAATATTGTACGCTCACGCAACTGAGTTGGAGCAACGGTCATTAAAACTATCATAAATCCGTCAACTTTGCTCCGATTGATCTTAAAATTTATTAAAACATTTTTTTTTTTTCAGCCATTCTCAATCCAACTTTGGACAAAGGGACCTTCCTAACTGTTTTCATCGATTTCTGTTTTGAGCGGTTTGTTTCCACTTTAATTTACCTATTTTCTTAAGATCGCCACCTCATAGGAGGCCGTCCTCTTGTCTCATGTCCAAGCCACGGTCTCCAATTCTGAATAATGGTATTCCATCTTTCGTCGCCTTGTCTTGCATTATGCCCTGCAAAGCTTCATTTCATTTTTTTTTTTTTTTTTTTTTTCCCCGGGTTTTTTTTACAGATCTTTGTGCTTTTATTATTTTGTCCATTTTTTTTTGGGCCCCCCTTTTAAAAAAAATTAAAAAAAACCCTTTTTTTTTAATTTGGGCCTTTGGGGTTTTAAAATTTTTTTTTTTCCCCCTTTTTTTTTTTTGGTTTTTTTTTTTTTAATTTTTTAATTTTTCCCAAAAACCCCTTTTTAAAAATTTTTTTTTTTTTTTAAATTTAAAAAAAAATTTTTTTTTCCCCCCCCCCTTTTTTTTGAAATTTTTTTTTTTTTGGGTTTTGGTTAAAATTTTTCCCCCAAAAATTTTATTTTTTTTTTAAAAAAATTTTTTTTTTTTTTTATTTTTTCCAAAAAAAAACCCCAAAAGGTTTTGAGAGGTTTTTTCCCCCCCCCCTTTTTTTTTTTTTTTTTGGGGGGTTTTTTTTGGGGTTTTTTTTTTTTGGGTTTTTTTTAAAAAAATTTTTTTTTTTTTTACCCCCTTTAAAAATTTTTTTAAAATTTTTTGTTTTTTAAAAAAAAAAACCCGGGGTTTTTTTTTTAAAATTTTTTTTTGGGGGGGGTTTTTTATTCCCCTTTTAGGCCCCAAATTTTTCCCCCCTTTTAAAAAATTTTTTAAATTTTTTTTTGGGGCCCCAAAAATTTTTTTTTTCCCGGGGGTTTCCCCAAAAAAAAAAAAAAAAAAAAAAATTTTCCCCCCTTTTTCCCCTTAAAAATTTAAAAAAAATTTTTGGAAAAATTTTAAAAAAAAAAAAACCCCCCTTTTTTTTTGGGGAAAAGGGCCCCCCGGGGCCCCAAAAAATTTTTTTTTAAAAAAACCCCCCCCCAAAAAGGGGGGGAAAAAAAGGGGGAACCCTTTTTTTTGGGTTTTTAAAAATTTTAAATTTTTTTCCCCCCTTTTTTTTTTTTTTTTTGGGGGGGGAAAATTTTTTTTAAAAAAAAAAAAAAATTTTTTTTTTTTTATTTAAAAAGGGGGTTTTTTTTTTGTTTTAGTTTTTCCCTTAACGATCTAAACACTTTAACCCGGGAAGAGCTTTGGTATAAATCCCCCCTTCGGACCCATCTTTAAAAAGGTATCTTTCGTTTGGTCCGTAGATTGATTGTCATTGTTGTTTTTTTGTATATGTTTGTATAAGCTGTCTATAGCAGGATTATTCTGCAGTTCTCATCGCTTCCCTTTGCCCATAGTTCTATTATAAAAATTCTTTTCGTAGTCAATAAAGGAAAAGAATAAAGACAAATGGTAATCGTTTGCCTTTTATAAAAGGTTTTTTTTACCGTAAGTGGATGATCTGAAGTGCTATATCTCTTTCAATTCAGCCTGCTCGCTGGTTATTAATCCATCTTATGTGTAAGCGGTTTGTGATAATTGATAATCCTCAAAAACAGCTGGTATATCTGGACAGTAAGGATAGCATCTCCTTCCCCTTTCCACAGGGATGTTTACATTCTTTAAAATTTAAATTTAAAAAAGAAAAAAACAGTTTCAAACTTTAATCGATACCTTATTTACACATTAAAAAAAAAAAAAAGTTTTCATCACGAAAAACTGGATAAAGGTTTGGCTTTATAAACCCCAATATCAAGGTAAAAGCAATAGTGAACCCGGGGTTTCCCTATACTGCGGATTTTCCGGTTTAAAAAACTGGTTTTTGTCATCTTTTAAAAAAATTGATCTTTCCTAAACATCGCATTTTAATATTTTATGATTGCATACAAAGAATCTGCATAGGGTTGTTAACATGCCCTTTTATTACTTTTTGTTAATTAATGTTAAAATTCATTCGTGGGTAGGCATTAACCCATCAAAAAAATTTTCACCAAAAATTTTAAACTAGGTTGTAATGCTATGAAATAAAGTCCATTTAAACTTTTGACTATTTTTTGCTTCTTGCCTGTCACTAAATCACAAATAGTCCTCTTAAGACATTTTATTAAAGAAACGGAGAGAAGAAAAAAAAAAAAGAAAATCCGCCAATGTTTTTTTTTAAAAACATTACATGATATTGAAAATTATAACAGGAAAATTTATTTTTTTCCCATAAATATGACAATATTTTTGCCAGAAACAAAAACTAATTTATTTGTAGGAGACAGTGTTTTATGTCATTACTAGGATTAATGGATTTATATTCTTCTGGGGAAAATTTCCCCAAAATTTTTATAAATTATTTATTGTGACTATTTTTTTTTTTAAAATTTAAATTTTTATCCACCGGTGTCCAAAACTTGAATTTTCCCGGTTATTAAATAGCCGGGAATAAGGGAAAAAAAATTATTGTTACGGACTTCTAAGATATGTGGTTAGTTTATAGACTTGTATTAAGTTAGAATGATTTAATTAAGGTTATAAATTTCTTTGAATAAATAACCTTATTTTTTTTCCATTCCAACGACAAGTAAGAGTAATCTATTTTGCACATGTCTTGCTTACTGTATTGAAAGAATTCCTCCAGATAATCCCAAAGTTTTTCACGTTACTATAAAAGGGCAAAAGAACCTTCAAAACGGCCAGTGTCTTTCAAGCTGTTCACTTAATGACACTAACCAGAACTAACCATAGAAACGTTTGTAAACCTGATTACTTATAAAAAGGTATAAAAACGAGATAGCGTGTTTTTATACAAGCTTACATAATGGTATTTTAAACTGTGGCATGTGGAGTATCGTTAAAATGAAAATTTAAAGAGCTATTAAAAATCTAAAAAATCAACTATGGCCGCCATATTAAAATCGAAAGTTTGTCTTAGGTACTGAAAATCAAATAACCAAAATATGTGTCCTCAAAGAGTGTGCTAAAAATGTCACAGATTAAAAAATGTCAAAATTTAAACAAATGAACTACAAGAAAAAATTAAAAATGACGATTTTCACTTTTCTGCTAACATATTCAAAACCAAATTATTTGTAAAAATTTAACTGCACAGTAAAAATTATGAATAAAGTCTCTAAAATTTTCACCATTTAAACTTTTCTCTATTTTGTATACTAAACAAAATAGCTATACATGTAGGCCAAATTTGGAACACACTGTATAGTTTCTTATTTTTTATAAGTATGTATACCTTCCACCAATTGCTTTTCTTTTCAAATTCATTAATAAGGCTGCTAGAAGTTTTTAAAATTTAAAATAAAAAAAAAATTAAAACCTGACAAACCTAGCAAAGGCTAGCATGCGTATGCATCACGGGAGCTATGAGAACAACCTCAACCGCAGCCCTGGAAGTGCTGCTAAACCTGCCGCCACTCCACATTTACATACAGGGAGAAGTAAAGGCGGTACTTAAACGAGGTCAAAGTCCAATTATAGGACATCAAAGGACTTCAAGATGGGAAATAAGGAGGACCAAGAGGTCAGCTCATTGTTTGAGATGTCCTCGGACGACCTGCCCCCGTTTCATCTTCAACAGACACTTTCGCATTGTCATACCAGATAGGGAGGACTGAAAAGAAGGCCTTGCAATCAAAGCCGATCATATCTGGTATACAGATCCAAAACCAGCAAGGGAGTTGGAGCTGGCATCTATGGTGACAAGCCTAGAGAAAAGATAACCTTATGTCTTGATCAGCACGCCACGGTTTTAAAAGCGGAAATCGCATCAATAATGCATTGTGCCGTGCTGATTAAAGAAAAAGGGAGTAAAGGAAAACACATCGTCATTTACTCAGACAGCCAAGCAACATCAGTTTACCAAAAGTTAATTCCAAACTATTGGGGGACTGTATACAGGCCCTGGAAAAAGTCGGCTTGGCAAACAAACTTACGGTAGCCTGGGTACCAGGCCACGAGGGCCACCCAGGTTACGAAGGGGCCGACGACCTAGCCAAAAAAAGGATCAGCCATGGAAATGATAGGCCCTGAGCCATTCTGTGGAATCTGACAGGCCTCTTTAAAGCATTATTAAGAGCTGGGTA
>JAHBCN010014050.1:0-23453 GCA_019359885.1 Listronotus oregonensis
GGGTGTTACATCACAACATGGTCTTACTTTTAATATAGCGACCACAGCTTACTTTTAATAAAAACTTAGCAATTATTTTTGCTTTAAAACATTTTGTTTACTTGTTAGGAGGGGAAAAATAAAAATAACCTATTTTACTTTTACAGACAGACGTATTTTCCATTTGTCTTAAATAAATTATTAACGTGATATTTTTTTAAAAAATTCAATTTTATATAAAAACATTTATACCTTTTTTAAGTTTAAACTTTACATTTGAATCGCTTTTTAATAACATATCAAAACGTATTATTTACTTTCATGATGGCAGCCAGAGTTAACTTTAGTTTTAGTCCTGGATATCTGCTGATTTTATCAAGTTGAAACATATAGATAAAAAGTCATATGATGAGTTACTGTAAGTTATCTTCTTACAATACTACGCAGTTTATTAATTAACGTTTTTTCTTTTAAGGCAGAATTGTAGTATACCGGCAACTTTTACAATTTTACATGTTTCCGATTTTAGTTTTGGCTCTTTTCTTTTAAGAGACAAAGAAAATATTTTTTGTTACATAACTTTATATAATTTATTTTTTCTTACTTATTTGCCTGGATAACACGTAACGAATTCGTATTATATATGGTCTCCTAATTTTTTGATTAAACACTTTTGTAAAGTTGCAAGGAAACAAAGTTTTTAAATACCTTTTAAACTTGGTCATTTCAATTTTAAAGAAGTTATTTTAGTTTTAAAGTTCAACTGGAAAACAAAGACTAATACAAAGAAAGAATTTTAATTCCTTTTGGTTTCCCTAAGGTGTATTATTACCAACACTTGGTATATTTTAAATGCTGACTGCTAATATTAAAAAAGTTTACTAATAACACTTTTAAACAAAAATTAACTTTTTTTGTGGCCTGGATAAAATGAAGATTTGTTTAACTTGCCGAAACTACTACTAAAATATAATGATATATTTTATTGCGGCACCCATTGTGCACACAGCTTACGGGAACCCAAAACATCAGTCAAAGTCCTGCTCAATGCCCAATAAAATCTATAGGTCTTTAACTAAATCTTGTCCGGTTAATCAACGATTTTCCAAAACCAAAACCTGTATTTTTGTTACAATTTTTGGTATTAATACACTTTTGGGACCTCCCCTTGCATGGAACATAAGGTACTTATGGGTAACCTTAAAATAATTAACCTCTAAGTTAAAACAGTCCGAACAGTACCCGGGAGAAAGTGCAACCAGTTTGGAAACTGAGGTCTTGACGATCCTGGCCTGAAAAGAACTACTGGCTTTGCAGACTTTCATTATTTGACCTCAACATGGCCTAGAATCGTAGCTACTATGCGTATATCAGTTTATACGTTGGGCCTGGACCACTGATCTGACGACAAACCCAAATTATATTATTTAATAGATTGTAATTTATCTTCTTTCTTTTGTTACCTCTTGTTTTAAAGCATTCAGCCAAAGGTATTTTATTCCTAAATTTTACATATTTAGCTCTACATTATCCTATTTCTACCGTCCAATAAAAAATACTGTAATTGTTTAAAATAGCGCCATGAAAAATTAAAAAATTGAGATCGACAAGTTTTGTTTTTCAAAAATTTTACTTTTCTGCGCATTGAAGAACATACCTGAATAATTATTCAATAATTTAATTTTCTTTGAGTAAATTTAATTTAAAACGCTTAAAATTTATATTTTTTGGTTTTGCTTAAAACTTTTATAAAATATTTTTTCCTTAAATACTTTTTTTTTTCTTAATGTTTATTAAAAATAGAGCTATTTGAAAAAAAAGTTTTTGAAGTTATTCAAATACAATTTTTTTTAAGTTGTCAAAAAATTTTATTTTTAAAGTTTATTAAAAATAGATTAATAAAAATAACAAAAAATGTCAATTTTTTGATATTTTTTTGGAAAATTCAAAAATTGATGTTTAAAAAAAAATTAAATTGTTTGCCTTTTACACGTAATATATAAAACACATCACTAAAAATTGCTAAACTTTAATGGATGCATTTATTGACAAAAAGCATAAAAAATACCAATTTATTTATCTTCAAAATAAAAATTAACACCTGAATTTTTTTTTATGGATTTTCCCTAAAAGATTCGTAAATGCGCCGTAATATGAAACAAAATAAAAAGAACATGCCAATATCTTTAATTTTTTATTTTTTATAGCCAAAAATGGGCGTGGTCGCAATTCTAAATAATTACCAAAAATAGAGATCGAACGCTGTTAGAACAACCGATACGTCACGGTCTCATATGGCAAACTGATATAAAACCGTGACGTATCGGTGTTGTTCTAACAGCGTTCGATCTCTACATAAGGTGTATCTAGATTTACCCTTGTAAAAAAAGTATATCATGCTTATTAAGATTGTGTAACTGTTAAAGTTTGTAACATTTATTTATAATTTAATTTGTTTATTTTTAGTAAACTTTTAATTTGGAAGTAGCATCTTATTACCTTTTTTTATTATGTTTTATGGCACTGGTTAAACCAACTGGCCAGCTTCTATCTTATTATCTTAAAATACATATAAAATGAAAATTTAATCCAGTAGATGTACCAAGTTATCATAAATCTAGTTTTTATCTGAAATACTCCACACTAAAATAACTTGCTGTCTCAAAAATTTAGCTAAAACTTTTTTTTACGTTTAAAAGGCTTGATAAGGTGAGTAATTGAAAAGTGAGGTACCTTACTTTTTGTTTGGTGCCTTTATTTTCCGATTCATTTAAAATATTTTTCTACGTATAATATTCTAGTTATATTGAAAAAAATAAAGTTAATTAATTGGTGCTTAAATGGCGATCGATCTAAGGATTAAGTAAATAAGCTTTTGAAATTAAGGCCCTTCTATATTTGTAAATTATTGTTCCCTTTGCTCATAGGCCACGTTGCGGGAAACGCGGTCTAGAGATTCTGACTCAGGCTTCTTTAATCCCAGTGGGCAGTAACCTGCAAGTCTTGATTTTCAACTAATATATTTCGCGGATTAAACTCCTTCAGTACACTTCGTAATCTCCAGGAAGTAAAATGTTCTTTGAAAACCTAAACATTTACCGCTTAAGATATGCAAGTTACTTTTGTGAAACTCTTTCACATAAAAATTTACCACATTTTTGTTGTGATTATGCAGTTTTTCTTCCAGAGTGGCGATATCTTACGCCTTGGCCCTTAATAAGGGTAGAAAATTGTTTTAAGATAACCATTTAGTGGAGAAATAAAACCATATATACCGGATGACACAGGACGTTGTTGCTCCTCAACAGTGGCTTATATTAACTACAAAAATTGGGAGGGTGCAACTGTTAAATTTAACAATTTATTTAGTATAGTTTTAAAATGTAATTATTTTCCAAGAGGGTTTAATTTGTTTGTTTTAAAAAGTGGGTGAGCTTGCCCTCCCTCCTCCCTCCCTTTTGCATACGCCACTGCTCCCCAATTTTATTCGTGGTTATTAAGAATTTTTTAAAAATTTTACGTTATAATAGAAACATTAATTGATATTTTTGGCATTATTTCAGCCTTAAGATCACTGCCGGTTTGACTTACTTATTTTAAATACACATGCCTACTTTTTGTCCTGTTTTTTAATTGTTTACAAAAATCTCTTCCCAATGATTTATCAAAACATGATGTTAACTTTTAAAATGACAGCCAGAACTTACTTTGAGAGAAAACATAGTACGGCTATTATTTTTGCTTATTGGACTGTAAAAATTAAAAACGTCCTATTTTATTTTTACAGTCAGTAATATTTTTTTATATTTCATTATTAAATTACATACATTTCGGAATAGGTTTTTTGAATGTAATTAAGGTAAAATTAAATATAAAATATTTTAAATAAAAGCACCTCTATCCTGATTTATAAATAAATGTATACTAACATCCTTTCTAACAACATAACAGAACCGGAGCTAACTTTTGCGCCAAATCAGCAAGAGTTATTATTGACGCTTTAATAATTAAGTTTGCTTAGTAGGCTATGGAAACTAAGAGGGGATCCATTTTAGGTCTACCTTTATGCCTACTTTTTATAATAAACTAAACAATAACAGCAATTTTACTTTTTAATTTTTTTTGATGAGGAAAAATTAGGCACCCAAACACTTTAGAAAAGGAAAAAAACTTTTTTATATCAATATGTATATTTTTTTTATATACATATATATATATATATATATATATATATATATATATATATATATATATATATATATATATATATATATATATATATATATATAATATATATATATATATATATATATATTATATATTTATATATACATATATATATATATATATATATATATATATATATATATATATATATATATATATATATATATATATATATATATATATATATATATATATATATATATATACATATGTATATAAAAAAATTAATATTGATATCTATTAATTTTATCAAGTTGAGAGTACACAGTAAGTTATAAGTTTTCTTTTTCCAATACTTCGCAATATCAGTTTATTTATAAACGTTTTTGTTTTAAGACAAAATTCTAATACACCGAATACTACAATTTTACTTGATGTTTTCAATTTTCCAAGTTTCAGTTTGGGCTTTTTTTTAACAGATAAAGAAAATAATTTTTGCTAAATAACTTTATAATTTTATTTCTAACTTTATTTCCCTGGGTTATACGTAACGAACTCAAATTATGTACGGTCTATTAATCTTTTGATTATACACCTTTGTAAATTTGTAAGAAAAGAAAAGTTTTTAAATCTCTTTTAAACTTGGTCATTGCAATTTGAAAGCGTTAAGTAAAACTGAAAAAAAGTTAGCTAAAGTTAGACTGAAATAAAACATTTTTAAATTCTTTTTAACAAGGACTTTTACAAGGTAAGAACTTTTAATTTCTATTGAGTTTCTCTTAGGTGTACTATTACCAACATCTGCTATGTTTTTGGTTCAGGAATGTTAACTAATAACACTGGTAAACAAAATTATTTTTTTTGTGATATGAGCAAAATCAGGTAATTAATATGTGACACTTGCCGAAAAACCCAAAAAGGGCCTTAAATTTTTTCCATCAATTATAATATTTTTACTATTAGACCTTGTTTTTTTACTAAAAATAACAAAAGGTGTATTTTATTATTAATCTAAATGTACCTAAAAATGTTGTTTTAAAACAATTTTTAGATTCTGGAGTATCCCTTAACAGTGTCCAACAATAATCGGCCGTGATATTATTTTTATTAATGCAAAAATCTCTTTGTGAAACCATTCCCTTTGGGAAAGAAATCGAGATTTTGACAGGCATGTTACATCCCATTTCTTAAGTAGTTCATTTACAATATCTTTGTAATGGCCAGCTTTCACATTTCCAAAAAAAAATTGTAACACCTGATTTAAGGGCACTCCAAACTCGTAATTTAGTTTTATTTAGCAAATTTTATTAATGGCAAATTTATGGACCTCCAAATATCCCTGTTTAATTTTTGCTTCAAAGGAAAAAATTACATTTTAAAACTTGTTTTTAAAGTATCAACAAAAATTTTATGTTACAAATCCTGTGTATATCATTGTAATTACACTTATTTATGTAGGTTAGGTTAGGTTTAAAATAAGTGGGTATAACACCCTTTCACCGCGACCGCTCGGTCTATTGTGGCTCAAACCCTTTTATAGTTATTCCACCAGGTCCAGACTTCTAATAAATCTGATGATCCTGTTTGGGGAGAGATCATTTACCTCCCCGACAACAAGGTATTATTGCAAAAAATTCCGAAACTGTGTCGTTCCACTGCTGGGCTGCCGATTCATCCTCCTCCATGCACATGCGGCACTCGGCGTCTTCCGCTAGGCCGATCTTGTGCATGTAGTATTTCAATCTGGAGTGTCCCGTGTAGAGTCCTACTATAGTTTTAAGGTGTACCCTTGATTGCTCCAGTAGTTTAACGGTACTTTGATGGTTCGGTGGGCTTATAAAGGCCTTCGAGTGTCTGAGACCCGAAAGTCCATGCCAGTACCAAATATTTTCTCTTTGTGTCCAAGCTAATATGAACTGCTTGGCCATTCTATAAGATATACCGATGACCGGTTCCGACCCTGTGAATTTTGTCTTCGCCCCCATTTTGGCAAGGAGGTCATTATCCACAGTAGGTAACCTTGTTGTTTTGACCCAGTTTGGGCAGCGCATCCTTGAAATTCCAGGCGGTTTTCGAATTGCACCGGCTGGATTTAAGAGCCTTAAGAACTGCTTGACTGTCGGAGAATATTTTAACTGTCTTACGTGTGCAGTGCCGATCAACCAGCGTTCTAGCACACATCTCAATAGCAAATACCTCCGCTTGAATTATGGTTGCGAGAGTGCCCAGGCTGAAGAAAAACTCTGCCCTCGGCATCTGTCCATATATTCCAGCTCCAACACCGTCCTTGGTTTTGGAGCCGTCGGTATACCAACAGATGTCAGCCCGCAGCAAGTCGTTGTTTTCGGACACCAGACCCCCCTTTGCGGGTGGACTACACTGTAGGGCCGGTTGTAGTTGGTTGCTGTAGGCATTAGTCTGAGGGCATTCCCAGTCCGTCACAGGTCAGGACACTCCTAAGAAGACTGGTACTCTCCATGTGACACGCCTGCGGTTTATTTATGTATTAGTTTAAAAAAAAAATCATACAACATTCCAAGTCGCATCCTATCAGAAACAAAGCCCTTGTAAGAGGTTATTGTTAGATTTCGATAAGAAGTTTCATTTCATAGCACTCTGTTTTATTATCACATCAGCATAGAAACAAAACTAAGTTGTCACCCAGTTGTCAAGGCTGCCTATACATCATATTTAGACCCAGTCTAGATAGATCAATTTAGTTTTTGTAAAGTAAAATTTATATAGGGTGACTTAATGTTTTAAATGTTTTTATTTATTGCGTTAGTTAAAATATAATGAAAAACAAATGTCAGTGTGTGGAAATTATAGTTTAACATTGGTATCAAATGCGTTTTTACGTATTTTTTGCGTTTAATAAGGCAGATAACAATAAAATATATTTTTTTCTACAAACGTGTTAAATAATTCACTTTTTAAGACTATCTAGATGCCTTAAGAATGTTACTTTAAAGCACTAGTGCCTTAAAGTAACATTTTAAAGCACTAGTCTTAAAAGTGAAATGTCAAATTTTGAAAGGTAACGTCAACGTTTATTTATTTACTAACATTTATATTAATTGTACAATTTAAACAACTTAAAAACAAATTTCTTTTACAGTTTTAGCATTTTCCGTAGTTGAGGTGGATTGAACAGAAAAACCGCATTCTCAGTCGACGTTGAGGCACGATCTTCTGCTCTTGTTTTCACTGTAAGTAGTTTTCTGGCAATAGAGTTCTTATTTTCCAAGAAATTTTTGATGGATCCCTCATCAACAGTAGAGGATTTCCACCCCCAATGCCTCTTAATTGTCGTCAAATTTCCTCCAGCATCGGCAAGTAAAGACGCCGGAGAACGTTTGCCCCGTATAGATGATCGGATTTGGAAGCTGCAGAAATCTTGCTATAGAAGCAGGGATTTTTCCAAAATAGTTAACTCCGACGGGATTTCTGGCACATTTACCCTTCGCGTATTTTAGAAAAATCTCCGATGTCCTACATTTGCTGGACGAAGAGCCATATACTTTCAATAATAATCCAAATAAAATTTTTCAACGATAGTAAAATTTTGTGGTACCTTGGTTTAAGTATCTCGTATGTGAATCATCAAAAGTGCCCATATCTTCCAAGCCGTCAAGAGTCAACTGACAAAGCTCCTTTTTGCGACATGCACTAAAACTTCCCAAAATGGTAACTAGTTTCATCAGAAGGTATTCATCAGCAGGGGCACAGTATAGAAACCGGTCAATTTGCGCTTTGCTCAAAATCTTTTGATTTTTTGGGCTGGTATCCCTCTCCTTGATGCTTTAAATAAGCGATAAGCTTAAAAAATTTACTGATATTCACGTCATTGTTTATGCGTAGCAATGCTTTGATCATTGAATAAGTGGACCATAACGATGAAGCTTTCCAAATTTTCGCTTTTTCCTCAAAACACGCAAGGAATATATTTTCGGTATATTTTCCAGAAACACCTTTCTCCTTAAACCAATTCATAAACTTATTGTAGGCAATATTATATTGTATGCGAGATTTCCTGAGCAGTAAATCCGGCGATGCTCTACTGGCCGCTTCATCTATCTCTTTAAATGGATCGATGCTACCAATATTTTCTCCTATATTTTCTTCCATTTCAAGTTGATTTTAAGTAAAAACTTAAACAAGCCAAAACTAACATGATGTATCAAATGTGAAGTAAACATGCCGTAACCAACTAGTATCAACAACGGTTGTCAGAATTAATTATTAAATGCCAATTTCAATAATTTTTATACACGATGCAATGTAAAACTATATCTTACAATTTTTGAATGATTAAATTTTAAACTGCATTATTGCGTTTGTAAAAAATATTATATGCTATTTGTGTTAAAAGTACGTTTTAAGGCACTCATATGAGTTGCAGAGTGAGCGAAACGGCAAACTTTTACATTCGTGCCTTAAAATTGTACTTGTAACACTTATATCATAAATAACTATTAATGTACTTTCTTACTTTGGTAAATTTATCGCAAGTATTATAAAAAGAACTATAGAGATTTATGTTTAATAAAGTCATTTGGTAAAAATTAGTTTAAAAAATAACGAATATTACGCGTATTAACATTTTCTAAACACGCTTACCGTAACACATCGATGGTTTTAAAGTAAGTTGAATATTTTGAGACAGATACTTAACATGCCACGCTTAACTTTTTAGTATCCGCATTATTTATAATTAACGCTAATTATACTTGGTTTCTTTCGTATTATGTGCTCTCCTTGGGGTAAAATCTACACTTATCTTTAAGCTTAATATAAAGCTTTTGACCCAAATCTAACGAGGTTTCAAAGTTTTTTTTAATATTCTTTTAATTTTAGTTCTGTTTATGGCATATAACACAACAATGAGCTATTAATCGTATATAGAAATGTATTTGAAATTAAGATCGGCAAATTTGTATTTCAGTTTAACCAGAAAAAAGATTCTTTTATGAAAATCAAAAGTAACAGAATTAAGGATGTATTGCCTACAAAAAAAAAAAAATATATTAAAATTAAGATAAAATAAAATAAAAAATACCCAAATCTAAAGCGATTTTTGTTAATTCTATTTAAAAAGCATGATACAGGGTCATCCAACGAGGATTGAGCAGTTCTTTTTTTAGGCTTAACTTGTATTAAGAAACAAAAGCCCCTTGTGTATTTTTTCCATTAAATCTGATAGAACAAACAAACAAATAAAGCACGGTATATAATTACTATTTTCCCAATGGGACCGTATTAATTGATTCCTTTTTAAATGCGTCTAATTTTTTGATGTGTTTCAATAAAAAAATTCTGTGTTTATTTTAATTAATACCAAAATTAATTTAATTTATATAAGAAATTATTTTAAATTAGAAAATGAATACCCGAAAGGCCTAAATGATAAAACACAAAAAATCAATACCCTGTCAAAGTCCAGTGTTTATTGTTGATTAAAAAGAAATATTCCATAAAAAAATGGGATCATAAAAGTTTAACATAAGAGGTAAAATTGTGTCAAAGTAGGAATAAACGCTGGACTATGATAGATAATTCACTTTTTATATGCATTTTAGATATGTTAACATATTTTTAATTTAAATAAATTATTTTTTTACTGTAAGATGTAGTAAACTAATTTATTAAAATAGCAATGGCGTGATAGCTTTTAAGATAAAGACTATAAAACCTCTGTATTATAAGTGATCCCGATTCTTGCTCATAATGCACGGATAATGACGCTCATTTCTTTGAGAGTTACAATAAGTTGGTTCTCGACTCTCCGATAAAAGGGTTTATAACTTTGTAAGCGCAAATAAATTTAGTCTGTTCGGTGCCAAAAATCTCTCCTGATTTCTTCTGTTTTAAAATATATGCAGGGCTTGGAAATATTCCAGAAAAAAGTAAGGCATTGGCTTAAAAATACCACGAACAAGCAAGATATTTAGTAACTGCTCTACATTAGAGTAGTTGTAATATAGTTTTTTAAAACCTTTTCTACAATAAAATTACAATTTTTGGAGTAAGATTTTATGGAGCGGAGTTGTATTCAGGGTCTTACATAAATAATTTTTGGTTTCATTTAAATCTCTTTTTAATGAAACTTTTAAATCTAATAAGTGCTGATTTTTTCGGCTTTTTTAAATTTCTGTGACGTAACTGCATCTATGTTAATGTTTTAAAAAATGTATTGTTAAATTATTTTTAGAAATCTTAAACTGAAAACCTCCTGCTCCGTTGGCTTTGTGGTTCTGGTTCTGAATTAAATTAGGTTAAATTGCTCATGTACAAAGAGTATAGGAGGTGCGGTGTTTTTTTTAACAATAAAAATATGAAAAATCAATTACACGAAGAAGTAATGGTATCTATTACATTCTCGGTAAATCTATTTTTATAAATCTATTTTTATATATTTTTTTGTTAAAGGAAACAAATTACTAAATATTTATTATATCAATAGGCTAAATTTTTTGTTGTCGTCTATCATATTTTTTTGTATAAAAAAATGTTATTATTAGGTTATTTTTTTCTTAGTAGCGTTTTGTGGCCTGTGTTGGAACTTTGCCAAGCAATACATTTAATACCTAAAATAGCAAAGAATGTGGGAGACATTGCGTCACTTTTAGCATTAAAAGTATTAAAATATCAGCACACAGTTCATTGTATAAGTTTACTGAATTCTAACTTCTGAAGTATTACATGAGAAAACTTGGGTGTTAGGTTTGCACCTGAAACTTTTTCTTAAAAAGGTGTTTTGGAGAAATAAAATGGGAGAATGATATTTTAATATAAGCCGACATACGTAATGTTGGTTTAGTTTAATATTTAATTACTATTTTACAAAAAATAATAACCAAGGATAAAAGTGTACAATGGCAACAATATTTTTAAAATTAACAAACAAGCTTTTGATCACATTGTTTCTAAAATAAATTAAAGGATGCCAAAGACATTTTTTTGACGATAGTTTATTTTTAATTATTATTAAGGTATACGAAATCGATTATAATACATGCAATAAAAATACCCCAATTAAACATTGAATCTATTTATCTCTTTGTCTTTCAAATAACAACCGTTTCCATTCTTTAGTTTGTCACTCTGCTTTTGTCTTATGTTGCGTCTTATTTCGCAGTGTATCCTCTTGTCTTCATCGTTATCATTTTTCTTATACTTACGTCTTTAAGTTTACTATTCTGTGTATCTTTCAATATGTCTCAAGATTTGTTAAAAAAAATCTTGATCTTCTTTAACGAATTTCATTTTTTTTTTTCTAAAATACTTGCTATGAATACGTTCGAGTTTGTCTCTATCCAGTATGGTTGTTCTACTGGGTTTCTTTTCCCCAAAAAAAAATTTTAAGAAAAATTATTTTTTTTACAATTTAAATTTTAAAAAACCCCCAAAAAACCCCCAAAAAAAAGAAAGTAACTCCGGGCTTTTGGCGATTAATGATATCTACTCTTAACGTTTACGCTAGCCTCGCGCATTAAATGTCCTCGATCATTAATACCCTTGTTGGTTAAATAGCAATTTCTTTGTTTCAGTTTTTATCTGGCATTTATCGTAACGTATTTACACAATTGTTTTATAACCTATTAAAATATAATTGATAAAAAATTGCTTCACAAATTAAATCGTGTTATTAAAAACGTAGGTTAAAATAGAATAGGGGTGTGCGAATGGTTGTCGAATTGAATCGAATAGTTATATTCGATTCAATTGACGTCAAAATTAATTCCTATTTCTGAATAATCAGAAAAAAGTTTTGAATTTAGGTATTTCAATTATTTAAAAAATTAAAATCATTCAAATAGTTCGATATATTCGAATAGTTAAAACCCCGAATGATTCAATTTTATTTGAAAAATTCCAAATTAGTCAATAGTTCAAATTATTCGTTTAGTTTGAACTATTAAACTATTAAATATTTGTTTAAAAAAATTTTAAATTGAATAATTTGTATTCGATTCGCCTCGGAAAATTTCCCAAAAATTTGAATATTCCACCCCTAAAATAAGTTTTTTAGTTTTTTTTAAATTTTTTAATTTAATGTATAAAAAAATTTTTAAACCCCCCCTTTAAAAGGATAGTTCCTGGCCTCCCCTCATGTTATAGTTGCGGTATTAAATTGAGTACTTTAGTCCCTTGATAATTATACACTATTTGATAGCTCGTACATACATTCGGTTGTACTTCCCCCTTTAATTTTGGACACATAGGGGGGGGTCCACAGCTGGTTTCCCATAGATCCCTTTGGGGTTCGGCCCACCCCAAAAAACCGAAATTTTTTATGTTGTTTTTTTATCTAAAAAGGTTTTCGGGTTTTAAAGGGGCTCTATGACTAAAAAGAAGGAGAAATAAAGCATTAAATCAATGTATTTTCTTAATAAAAATAATATTAGACACTGGTTAATCCAGTTAATTGTACAAATCTAAACGCCTAGATAAGCCTGGAGATATTTTTAATTTAAAATAAAGTTTACTTCGCATTAAATAAATTCTCTTAAATTGTTTGTTATTTTTAGTCTTAGTATAACATTCGACGCCCACAATAAAAACAAATTAGAAAATCCGGCAAGAAGCTATAACAGTTAGAAGCAAGAGTAATAGAAATTTACATAAATTTCAAAGCGACGAAGGGCTGGAATTCTGGAATAATAAACACAAAGTTCGTCTCTGTGCTTACGGATATTTATGAATAAATACACAGGTTTAATTTCTTAGTAGACACTTTATGGTATTGTTTAAAATGTACACAATTCTTAATTAATAATAAACAGTTTTGGTAATTCCAATACCTTTAGTTGTATTATTAAAATTTTAAAATCTTTGATACCAATAGGGTCAATTGCTTGGGGTCAACTTTAAAAAATTTTAAAATTTCCCTAAAAAAATTTTTAAAGTTTGTTGATTTATTTCTCTGAACATAAAAGTAAAAAAATAGGACAGAATAGACCCGCATAATAAAAATCTTCTGTTTTTGCGTATAATAATTCACTTTTTAACCGGCTTAAAAAAAATCAGGTTATAAATTCTATACGTATGTATGTAATATTACTTAGACTCATATTAACATATAATAATCAATAAGGGCTTCTAAACAAATATACAAAATTTTATAGGTGTATGTATGTTTGTATGTTTGTATGTATCTTTTATTTTTTTTTTGTTTTAAGGGTTTTTTTGTAGGGTTTTTTGTTTGTATGTTTGTATGTTTGTATGTTTGTATGTTTGTATGTTTGTTTTTTTTTTGTTTTTGTATTTTTTTGTATTTTTTTGTATTTTGTTTGTATGTTTGTTTGTATTTTGTTTGTTGTTTTATGTTTTTTTTTTTATGTTTTGTTTGTTTTTTTATGTTTTTGGGTTTTTTTTTGTTTGTATGTTTGTTTGTGGGTTTTTTGTTTGTATGTTTGTATGTTTGGGTTTTTGGTTTGTATGTTTGTATGTTTGTATGTTTTTTTTGGGTTTTTATGTTTGTATTTTTTAGTTTTTAGTTTTTGTTTGTACCTTTTGTTTTTCGGGGGTTTTTTTTTTACATTAGTACGTTGGTACGTTTGTTCGTTTGTATGATTGTACGTTAGTACGTTGGAACATTTGGATGTTTGTATGTTCGTATGTTTCTAAATATCGTAATTTTTTAAGTTGTACCGTAAATATGGCAGTTGGTAATTAGCCTTCTGATTACCCAGAAAAATAGGAGACGTCAGCTAAAAAAGGATTTTAGGAAACTTCCCCCTCCCCCAAAGAGGTAGTGTGGTGGTGAAAGTTTGTATGGAAGTTCTGTACTTAGAAGAATAAAAATTGCTATGTAAGTTATTAATTATGACTAAAGATAATATTTTTTAAATTTTTTGGAATTACAGGCCTTGTGGGATTAAGATGGCGATAAAAATTTAAAAAGAAAATCGTCATTTTTAAAGTTGCAAATATGGGAGTTGGTAATAAGGCTCTTGATTACCTAGAAAAATAAAAATGGTAGTATTCTTGGAACTTCGTCCCCTAAGGGGTTAAAACGGTAAAGTTTATATGACAAATGTGTACTCATACACAAACGCCATTTATATTAGAACACAATAATGCTCAATTGCAAGACGCGCGGCGTAGCGCTGGGTGTGTGCGGAAAAACGAAGCGCGGAGAGCGTAATGTGATGTGACCTATATTTGTAAGTGACACGAGCTACGGGTGTGGTGTCAAATGAAAAAACAAACTTGAATCCTTGGTCAAATTCTAGTGCATTTAAAAAAATCATCAACAAAAACTTTAAATATTTTTAACAAAACTATTAATACTTATTGCAAAAGAAATATTTTAGTGCTTGCTTAAAACTAAAAATTATAAAATAAAATTCTAATTTAAAAAAATAAAAAATTAATCCGCTTCAAAAAAACATTAACTTAAAATTATGAAATATAATATTTCTTATACATACACCAAAATATCCAACAAAAACGAATTCAAAAGTAGGTACGAAATTAATAAGAGGCCTATTTTTTTTTAAAGCGGTGCCAGAACTAAAAGAAAATATCCACCAAATTAAAAAAATTAAAGGGGTTAAGTCATTTCTCAATTTTTTTTAAATCGCATATTTTCTTTCTATTTTTTCTATTATAAGTTTTATATTCGATGGTTTGCCTGGCACCGACCTAAAAAAAAAATTGTAGGCCCCTAATTTGTTTCGTATCTACCTTTGATTTTGTTTTTGTTGGATACTTTCGTGTATGTATTATTAAAAGATTATTTAAAATTTTTTTTTAGGTCACTTTAATTTTTTTAAATAACCATTTTTTTAGCCATGTTTTAGTCCGTTTATTAAAAGTATGTAATTCAACTAGGGATATACTTGATTTCTTACGTGGCATAAAGTTTATAAATAATTTCACTAACTTTCCTGTTTGTCAGTTTTTAGCTCTAGCCTAACAATAGACAAAAAAAAACAAAAGTTTTTTTGTAATAGTAACTTTACGTAATATAACTTATTGTCCTGGAAAAGTTGTATTTTTCATTAATCTACAATAAAATTTTCAAAACCTAAGTTTTCTATGAAAACAAATCCAAAGTTAGATTACTTGGTAAATCACAAGACAACTTGTTCACTTAATTTAATTATTTATTTCGGATGTAAAATACAAAATTTGGATATAAAATGCAAGAGTAAAGGGAACGAGAGGCACTGCTTCTATTTGAAGCCATGGCTACACGGATTGTTGGCACAGGTCATATGACGTTTCCACTAGAAAGTTTAATTTTTTTTTTACCATAAACTTCTTTATAAAGTATGTATAAGACATTTTTCTACAAGCGTCCGAAAAACTATACTTTTTCGCACTAATCTGCGTGCGGAAAATAGCACTTTTCCGCACGAGTGCGGAAAAGTAAAATCTTTTATTTTTTGGAACATAAATTTGTATCTAATAATAAAATAATACATAATTTTGCTTATAATAGTTATATATTTGAAGAAACTAAATTTTGCTGTAATTTTGCAGCCTTTTAATAACATTTATTACATAAAATAAAATAATCCTAATTTACCAAATGTAAGTACATATTTTTAATAACTCCATATAAATTATTAATAAACCAAACAACCAACTAATTGTTTTATCCATCAAAAATTAATTTTCTGCCACCCATTTTTAAACAAATTGGAGAAACATTTTCAAGTATTCTGACGATGATTTACCAGCATCGATTATCGAAGCAGCAGAAATAGCAAGTATAGATCTCCTGCCCATGAAATTGTCCGGTATGAAAAAAATTTTTGTTTAAACTGGTGTAAAGTAAGTGTGTGAATCTTTAAAAAGAGTTTTTCCCTGCCTATTTCTTTATTTATCAAAAACATGCCCAAAACTTATGGTCAGATACTTATGCTAAAATGTATATTAAGGTTTTTTTTATCTTGGGACAGTCCGAAGGCGATGCCTAAGTACTAACGTACCGGGGGTGTCTTTAGTGTAGTGAAGGAGTTTGTTCCACGGACTTAAAATTTTTAAGGGGGTTGGGAGGAGAAGGAAAAACTTTGCGGGCGGCAGGTTCCCATCTTGACCTCGGGATGAAAGGAACGAAGAAAGCGGGAAGTTTGGGGCCCCTCTAATTGAACTGTAAAGGTGCATAAAAGTTGCACTACGTGTTGCCTTTTGGAGTGCGAGAAAAAATTTACCAATTTTTAACCAACTGTAAGCATAAGAAAGGAAACCCCAAGGGAAAGCCAAGAGGAAGCCCCCCTTTTGGAAGACCTTTTAAAAAGGAGGTTTGTTAGGCCCATCAGCCAGAACATCTGAAGGGGTTTTTGATAATCAAGGGAAGATTGGGGGAAAAATTTTAAAAATCAAGGCAACTTTTAGTTTTGGGAAAACAAAGAAAAGAGTCCCGTTTTGGGGGGGCTATGTGACGGAACCCCTTTTTTCTCTTTCTGTAAGATCTTTTGTTTTTCAAGATACTTTAAGATTTGGGAATTAATGAATTTTTCCATTCTTTGCAAACAACTGAAAGAAGAGATATAGGTCTATAGTTAGAAGGGAGACTTTTGAATCCTTTCTTGGGACAGGCTGCACACGTGCAACCTTCCCCCTCTCCGGAAAATGCCCCGTGTCGTAAGAGATTCGAAAGGGCGAGTCAAGATGGGGCAAGCTCGGGGCACATCTTTTAAGACGATTGCTGGTATCCCCTCCGCCCAAGATTTTTAATATTAAGAGAAAAAAGAATTCCTTGATCTGTTTTATTTTATTTAAAATTATATCGGACATTTTATGAAAACAGGGGCAACTGTTGGAAGAGGAAGATTAATAGGAGGGGGTCAAGCGTAGAATTGGCAGCAAATTGTTTGGCAAATAGTTCGGCTTTTCCTTTGGAGGTAAGAAGTTGGAAAGTACATAGATTTAAAACAAGTTTTTTAAAGTGGCGACCTACCTTAAAGAACAAAGCGTTGGTTTTAGACCCAAAAAGGCTAAAGTCTTTTTAAAAGAAGAAATATCGAAATTCATGGATGAAATGCCAGATGATACTTTATTATTTATATAAATATATATATATATATATATTATATATATATATATATATATATATATATATATATATATATATATATATATATATATATATATATATAATTATATATCTATCGATAATTTTAATGATTGTATCAATATAAAGACGGAACAGTAATAAAATGAAAAATGTGTTTCACTTCGTTGCAACAATGAAGAAGTTAGTATAGGTCATTAGAATGGTATTGAATTTTCTGCGCTCACATGACTAATGCGTGTTAAGTTCAAAGGCAAGTAAAAGGGGCAATACATTTAATGTATCTAATCTTTGTTTAAGCGAAAAAAATTCCATTTTATTTTATTACTGTATCGGCTTTGACCTAAGTGGTCAACTGTTGTAAACATGACTGCTAACAGACTGGTCAGCGAGAATTGCAAGCGAATTGGGCAAATGCGGCTTTTCGCTATCGGGGTGGAGGTGAAATACCGATTTGCAGTCGTTCTCTTCTAACTGCGCATAAAACATATCGTTTTTAGCCCAAGTGTCTAATTTTAAAAAAGAAATATCGAAATTCATATAATGCCAATATATTACATTTATATAATATATATATATATATATATTATATATATATATAGTATATATATATATATATATATATATATATATATATATATATATATATATATATATATATATATATATATATATATATATATATAAAAAGTGGCCCCGATCTTTGAACTTAGCGGGCGCTTTGTTGTAGAGAAAAGTTAACAAAAAAATGGCTTGACCATATTGAAGACTAAGGAAATTTAGTATTGATACACATCTAAGTATCAAAAAATCACAGCTCTAGAAGCTTTTTCATTTCTGGAGATGCCGAAAATGGAAAATTTGTGAATCTATACAGGAAATTATGCCAGTTTAAGAATGCCAACAACACCACATAGCCGATTTTTTCTGAACTATAAACACCGAGTGTGTACAATACAATGTATTGGCATTAATACCATCGGAAATAGCGGCCTATCTCAAACTTCCTAACCCGAAATTGTATACTGGGCAAACTTTCGCCGGTTCTCTGCAACATTTCTCGCAAATTCCGGAGAACAAATATCCAACATTAAACGTCTTAAACGAAGGATACCTCGATAATTTAACAAATTTTAGAAAGGATATTTTAAGCAAAATAGTCAATTTTACCAAAACACCTTCTACTATCCAGAAACAACCGTCAATACCATCTTCCAATGTACTAAACCTGTCGGTTCAAGAAACTACTTCCATAGTCCAATTGCACTTTTACTATTAATGTTAATAATAATAATTAGCTTATAAATTTCTTCGTTAATAAATAATATTTTAATCATAAATCTTTAAAAATTATGTTGCTTTTTTCTCTCGCTTGTAAAAAAAATATTGTTCTTAACACTTGCGGAAAGTAACTTTTGCGCTTTTGGCTGCTTACCCGAACTCCGCTGCGCGTCGTGCGTGTAATGGCAGCCGCATGCGGAAAAGTATCACTTTCCGCAATTGTTAGGAAAATAATTATAAAAAGTATGTATAAGACATATTTAAATTTAAATTTTTAATAAAGTTTTTATAATACTGCTGATATTGGTCCAATTTAGTTGACTTGACGGCAGACCGGTTCCTTCTTGTCGTATTAAGCTTATGAATAACTTAACAAACTACATTAGGTTCTTGGTCATTTTTTGCTTTTAACTCAACAGTAAAGAAAAACAAATTAAAACATTAAGCGGAAAGCAGTAACAATTAAAGTAAAAGCAGCAGTACAGAGAACTCATAAATGTCAAAGAGATGAAGGGCTGGAATTCTGAAATAATGCAAATGAAGTTCGTTTTTGCACCCACGTATTCTTCCTGGTAAATAAATGGATTGAGTTACGTAGTATACAAATTTTGCTTTAATAAAATATGTGCAAATATTTTTATTATACGTAAATAATTTAGGCAAAAGGCATATGTTTAATTGTGGTCTCTAAATTATTAATTATTTTTTTAAAGTGTCTGTAATTTCTTAGTCTTGACTTAACAGTTGACCATAAAAAATATAAATTATAACTTAGTACAACAAAAATTAAATCCAAGAGTAGTAAGGACAAGTGTAATTCTAAAATAATAAATACGTATTTGGTCTCTGCGCATGCGGGTTATACAATTTATGTTATTATTTAGAATGTATATATCTTTTTTAATTTGAGATACATAGTATTGGAATTAAAATTTCAAAACTGTTTTTATAGCATATGTTTAAATTGCTTTTGGCTGGAATAATCGTCTTTAATTTTTTTTATAAAAAAAATAATAATAAAGTCAGTTTATTAGATATAATTTTTCTTCGATATTACAGAACCTTTTTATTGCTTATTGTAATTTTAACTTAAGCTAAAATGTTTTAAATAATTGATAATTTAAGCTTTAAAGTTTAGTTTAAATTTAAAATAAAATTTATTCATATTTCTTTTTCTTTGTGAGATTAAGTATATACAGGGTGTCCCAAAAGTAATGGAACACAGAGCAACAGCAGATTCCTTAGGTCAAAGTAATGCAATTAACGTAAACTTGCCTTATTACAAAGTTTATAATAACTAAGATACATAATGTCAAACTTTTAACTTTGTTTTCGTTTTTTCGTAATATTTTTTTTTACTTAAAGACATAGTGGTACAAATTTGGGGATTTGGAGGTTCTCCACGGGCACAAAACCCCTCTAACCCCCTAAAATCAGCCTTAAAGATCGATGGAGATTTGGAGACTTTTAAGGGTGATTTTGGGGGTAGAAGGATTAGAAGGGTTTTGTGCCCGTGGAGACTTTTGATCAGCGTGTTGAAAACTATTACTTTGAAAGTTTAAAAACAGTTAAACCAGAAACTCATCTAATAGGAAAATTGCGGGGTCCTTTAAACAAAAATTTAAAATAAACTAACCCTTTAATCATTATTTTTAATAAGTTAATTAATAAATCAATTTTGTATAATATACTATATACAACGTTAAATAATACAAAGATTTGTTTACAAATATAAGATAGATAAATTGATTGTACAACCATTAATCGTGCGATATATTTCGACCCGGGCAACAGCTAGTAATAATAAAAAATAAATTACCGGCGAAAGTAATGTATAGTAATAATTATATTCAGAAGTTTATTTAAACCGACGAATGGCTGGAATATTAGAATATGAAAAACAAACTTCGTATCTGCGCTTATGTATTTTTTTCTTAAGTAAATAGATTTCGTTACGCAACACACTTATTTTATTAAGAAGTACTTGCCGCACAAATATTATAGCTGTAATATTTAATTTCTAAAAAATATTTTCATAGAGTAGATCTCAATAGCATTTGACTTTAAATTTTTAACCCGGAATTTTTGAATTCGTAAAAACAATATATAAAAAAATGACGTCGGCGCTGGTTTATTAATTACTGCCCCTAACATTACAGAAAAAATCTGTGACTTATCAAAGTTTCTAGCAATAATAATTAAATGCAGGAGTAATAAGGAAAAGTTTATAGAGATGTTAAACCGACGAAGGGTTGGAATTTCCGAATAAATACAAATTTCGTCTCTTTGCTTACGTATTCCCATCGTCGAGTAAACGAATTTAATAACACAGTAAACAGTTAATGTTGTTATTTAAAAGGTATTATATTTCTAAGAGTGCTTTTCTTAGCGTCGATCTTAATAGCATTTTCCTTGAAATTTTTGTCTTCAAAACTTTGAAATACGTAGAAATAATAAATAAAAACACACCAATTAAAAAAACTTAGGATTTGTTGTGCTATTTAATGCCATTCTAAAAATCAACGTCTCCACCAACTAACAAAAGTACAATTATGTTTGGCAAGTTAGTAGTTTAAATGCCCGCCTTTTTCTTTGTAGGATAAAGTTAAAAAATAATTTAACAAACTTTATATGCTTATTTGTAGTTTTTTGACTTAAGTTTAGCAGTAGACAATAAAAATAATTAAGAATATTCACCAAGACGCAATAACAATTACAACCAGGTGTGATACGAAGAAGTTTACATAAATGTTACAACGATAAAGGGTTGTAAATCTGAAATAATGGGTATGCAATTTGTTTTTTGGGACTGTTTATTCATCATTAAATTAAAAGATTTAATAACATGGTATAGAGCTGAAAGGTTTATTTTGTTCATTTAAAAATAAATGGTTTTGGTAATAGAATTCCTTCGGTTGTCGACATAATTTTTGTAACATCAATGGGAATGCTTATTTTACGTTTTATTTAAAAAGTTAAAAGACTTTTTCCGAGGGATGGTCTAGCAGAAATGGCCTAGCACATTCCATTTTCAATAACCTGCTTCTCCTTGTATAATGCGATCTTTGAAATTATTTTTACCTGCCTTAGGACCGGAAAGTACAACAAGACCGCAGAGTTATTTTCACAGTATTATGAAGGTGTTAAGAGTTTTATTGTTTTCTGCAGTTTAGTTAGTTTCTGTCTCGTTTAAAGTACAGTCAAGTATGTAAGTCGATTTTGATATAAATTGAGAAGTTTGAGTTGTTGATATTTCAAAAATCCAACCGATAAGTTTTGTTATATATGTGGACAATTTATTATTAAGTCTCAAGCTAGATCTATGACTGAGGAAGTCAAATAGCCGATTTGTTATATTTTAAGTGCCAAATTGGGGATCAAGATAAAAGTTGGACTCCTCATGTTTGTTGTGTAAGTTGTCACGTAAATTTAGTGCAGTGGATATATCGCAAAAAAATTCTATGCCGTTTGCTGTTTTTATGGTGTGGAGAGAACCTACTGACCATGTAAGTCATTGCTACTTTTGCATCACTAAAACAAAAGAGATTTCAAAAAGGCATATAGACAAAATAGAGTATCCAAAGTTTCTTCTGCCCTAAGGTCAGTTTCCAACAAAACATTTTGAAAACAATCAGTTGTGACCCAAAATTTTTACCAACTTTCAATAAACCTCACTTAATAACTCAAAATAAATTAAATGACTTGGTACATGACCTAGAATTGTTAAAACAAAAATCGGAACTTCTTGGCTTCAACTTTAACAGTGGGACTTGTTAGATAAAAAAGCAAGTATTTCACTTTACCAAAAACAGAATGTAACACTATCAAGTTTTTTTAAATTAATGGTTTAATAAATGAGCTTAATATGGAACATGATCCTAGCGAGTGGCGTTTATTTATAAATTCGTCGAAATACAGCCTAAAAGCAGTCCCGCTTCATAATGGAAAAAAACATCTATTCCTTTAGCCCATTTAGTGACAATAAAAGAAACCTATGACAACAGCAACCATATTAAATCGTGTTAAATATGAACAGTATCAGTGGGATATCTGTGAAGATTTAAAAGTCATAGGTATCTTGCTAGGGCTTTAAGGGGGTTTTACAAAGTATTGCTGTTTTTTGTGTCTGTGGGACAGTAGGGCAACAAAAAACACTACAGTAAAAAAGATTGGCCTTATAGAACTTCTTTTGAACCTGGTACTTCAAACATTAAATATGCCCTTCTTGTTAACCCAAAAAAAACCCACCCCTCCCATATTAGCTTTGACTAATAAAAATTTTTCAAACCCTGAAAAGAAGGTAGTGGTTTCAGTACCAAGAGATTTCCTAATTTGGGATCAAAATTAAAAAAAAAATATTATTGGACCTCAGATAAGGAAGCCCTTTTTCTCCGTTTTTAAGAACAATTAAAGAAAAAATTTTGGAGCTTGAGTGTTTTGTTGTAGTGTAAAAAGGGTTTCTCATGATGAACTGTTGAAAACCTTAATTGCTAGGGTGTCGCTGTTTCTAAAAATACATTTTTGCACCCATTTAAATTTTTTTCCGGAATATTTGGTGTGGAGCGAGAAAAGGAGAAGGTTTTCGAATTTTGGCGTGAAAACAAGATACCACGGACGCTGGAACCCATTTTTGGGCGACTATTGCTGTTTTTTAATTTTTTTGACTTGTGTTATTAAACTTCTAAAAAATACTTTTCCCAGACCTTTTGGTATACCATTGGTGTCCTTGAAATTTTTTTTTTTAAGAAAACCAAATTCAGATACATCTTTGATTTCTTATTTATTGTGTCTGCAGCACTGCCAAAATCTGTTAGATTCAATTAGGTTAATATAATGTTTTTTATTTGGTAAAATAAACTTAATAAATTGTTTTATAAACTTTATTTAATTATGTAATTTCTTAGTCTAAGCCTAACCGTAATAATTAAAATAAAATAACAAATTCAACAAGGCGCAGGGACAATTAAAAGCTAGAGCTTACGAAGAAGTTATAAAA